>NW_021025114.1:999968-1036815 GCF_004153795.1 Camellia sinensis | reverse complement strand
TGCTTCGGCTCGGGAGCTTGGGTACGATTGGGGAAGGTCAGCTATGAGCACCCCCTCTCGCCCGATCCGAAGATCGGCCTCTACTAACCATGATATCCGATTTTGAAAACGTTTTGCAGATGAACAGCAATCGGCCGGCCAAAAATGCCATCTTGGCCAAAAAGAGTGCCGGTCGGCAACAAATAGTGCTGACCGGCAACAAAGAGTGCCGGCCGGCAAACAATATTGCCGGTGGCAGCAAAAACCAGCCGGTGGCATCTAGCCACTGCCGGTGGTGGGTAGGGATGGTCTACAAGCCCTACCCTGCCTCTCAAAGGCAAGATGCAAGTGTTTGGTGCAAAACCAGACACTAAATGGTCGAGTTTGGGGATCCTGAGGCAAGGCGCACGAGCCGAGGCCTCCGGGAACTCCAAACGAACACAAACAAGGATAATCACCGAGTGTTCAAACGGTGACGTCCAAGTCTTGAGGACGGTCAAAAATGGGGTGTCTACAACTGTAAACTATTTGTTATGGTCTCATGTTTATAATAGTGAACTACCATATTTTGCAAAACTGAATTGTATAGATTATTGGAACTGTCTATATATAAAAGTCCAGGGAATATATTCCACTGCGTGTGGTGACTCTGGTTACTAGGGAACAGATTCGGGTTGGACTGTGATGACTTTAGTACTCAATGATTGTAAAAAACAGACCTGGGCTAGGCTAGGTAACCTTCAATCGGATTGTCTTAGAGAAAAAGCTCGGGTTGCCACCTCGAGGATGATTCTTGGTTTGATATTGGATCCAACGGGTTTATTGTCTTAAGAACTTTGTGGCATGTAACTTGTTATTCTTGGTACCCAGATAATGCTATTGTCTATTTTTAAGTGGAGAATGTCCCTTGTTATGTCCTTGAGAGACATGAATATTTTTAACTGATGAATTGTGGAACTTTCTTTTTGAATCAGATTCTTTTTATCAAAATTGTATGTCAATCTAGTTTCTGTTATATACATGTTATTTTGGAATGGAACCTTGATTTTAGAACTGTATTTGCTATACATGCTTCTACTCACTGAGCTATCAGCTGACTTAGTTATTAATTATTTTCAGGTAAGAGAACTTAGAGTGGACTCGTGGCTCAACAGGTACTCTATCTTATAGACCTCTAAGGCATTCATTTATTATTTTTAGATTATTATGACAATTTTGTGCGTATTTTTTTGGTTGAGATTCATTTAGGATTATTCTGTTATGTGGGTTGTTTGTGTCCTATTGGTTATATAGATGGCATTGATTAGGGTTGGTTTTGGCCGTTTATATTTGTGACATGTCACGGGATTGAGTTTTGATTTATTTATTACTGGACTATTGTTTTATTTATTTTATGTGATTATGGATTCGTGTTTAGACTTATGTGTGTCTTGGGCTAAGGCCTTATAGGCCACGACCGGTCAGGCCTAGATTTGGGTGTGACACCCATCTTGGGTCTCTTCAACTGTAGCAATCATCTTATATGTTGGCGTATATCTTTACTTAATAATGATAGGCCTCATGCGAACTCCATCTGAGATATCCACCATAGAAGCCAAGGTAGCTAATTGTAGACATCCCTGAACGTCCCGGGAGGGAATCCCGTTTCGTTCATTGGGCTTACTACAGCTCAGACTCAATTGTCACGGTCTTGTATCTAATCTTGCAGAGTGTAATGTCAAAGAGTCCAAATTCGGCAAATCGTTTTGAAAAATTGATTTTTAGAAAGAAGTGTCAAACATGGACTGCTTTGCTAGATACAGAGCCGTCACCTAAATATTTTATTTTGGGGGAATTTAGGAAGCCCTGACTCGTGCTTGAGGCCACGTGCCCGTCATTACCAAAGTTGTCTCAGCTCGGAAACTTGGGTACGATTGGGAAAGGTCACTTCGTGAGCATCCCCGCTCGTCCGATCAAAGATCGGCCTCTACTAACCATGATATCAAGTTTTTGAAAACACATGTGCTCTTATTCCGGTTTATTAGCCTAGAATTACTATGTGATGCGCACAGCAAAATAAGTATAGACTGGATTGCCTAAGTTGGAACAAAGCATCGCATATCCGTTTGTTTCGAAAATGGATTGAAGTTTGCTACTCACAAGTAGGCTAAAACACGGGTTTCGACTAATTATTCCAACTCAAGCAACCCAACCTTCACCCAGAGGCATTCAGGCAGATATATCACATAAGCACATAGCCTCATGGTAAGCATGCTATCATGGCAGTCACTCACACACATGCAAGGATGCTAAAGCATAAATACTTACCGAGTACTCCAAGTCAAAACAGAAACTAGTTATTAATCAATGCATGATCCTAGTTCATGTTAAGATGGCTAATGCAACACATGCAAAAATGCAACTAGGATGGGCTCGGCTATTCTAAACATGACATATGAAATGCAACAGATAACATGTATTCAACTTGGAATTGAAATACAATGCAGTTAGCATGATGCGCCGAGCCCGGTGCATGCAATACAGATGAATGATGCAAACATGCGAGCATAGGTATGCTAATTGAAACATGCCCTAAACTAACCATCAAAAGCTAGAAAATAAAAAGGAGAAAGACGTGGGGTTGGAAGACATACATCACATACACACACACACTTATTACACAATTGCCCTCTTCGGAGGGTCTGAATAAATAATACACAACCGAATGAATAATGAACGACAACTAATTATTACACGACATTAACTAATTAACAAACTAGCTAAATAAGCATGTAAACTAAATGAATGTGACTGCCTCGGCTTTGTTTTGGATGACAATGGATGCATGCATGCTCGAGTTGCCTCGTCGGGAAATCCATCGCGATGCCTCGTCTCGCCTTTGTGTGCAATTGATTTCAGAAACTTGCAAGAAGCTCCAAGAGGCTGAAACTCCACTTTGGGAACTTGTGAGAGGGCTGCCGACCAGCCAATGACATGGGAGACCACTGCCGACCACCCCTTTGTGGTGGATACCAAAAAGGGTGGTCGGCCTGCCAGAAAACCTAGTCGACCGACCACTTTCTGCAACACAAAGCAATAGGGAAGCATGGCAAGGTATTTCAACAAGTGTGTGCTCGACAACTCTCCCCGTCATAGCATAGGCTCTAGGGAGTGTAACCCTCGATTCTCGGACCACCAATCACGCATCTCAATGCATGATGGCCGAGGAGTCGGATTGCACGACTCGATGTAAAATGAATGTACATATAAACACAATAAGGCCTAAACTCCATCATGGGTAATCCAGAGTGTCGACGACCGAGAATCGAGGCACGTTTCGTCACTTTGAGTACGAAACGTCCCTCGTTTCCCGTGTTTGGACTAACCCTACTCCAAACATAATGCAACAAGACAGCATACACAATGCGACTAACATGCAACCCTAAATGCAATGCAACCTAATCACGCTGGCATGCGAGGGATGATATGCAAACATGCAACTAGCATACATAATGCTATGAACTAAGGATGGCATACACAATGCACATACGAAGACTATCATGCACAGATGAAGACTATCAATGAGATGATCAAGGAATACACAATGCAATGGCCAAACATGCAACAACATGAACTAAATGGCATACACAATGCAAGATGGACTTAAACCAATGTGAGTGGACCTCAGCCACACTCAAATCAGTGGCCAAACACAATTGAAATTAGACAAGAACGCTCATGCAAACATGCCCAATGCAAGGGACTGAACCTAAGGCATCGAATGCCACTCTACCAAACCATGGCAAGGGATGACACATGGCATACAATGACACAAATTCCATCTCTGAAATAGCATACAAGATGGTCCCGAAACATACAAACACCTCACCCGATGCATGCTAGATGACCCGCATACCGAAACTAGTGGAATAGATTACACTATAGGTATGCAAAACAATGCTCCAATGATGAAACCAACCCTAAACAGACCCTAGGTAGGTCCAGGATAGTGGCAAAATGTGTTGGGATGGTGGCTCGGAATGCATTCAATTGAAGCTCATGTAATGGTCGGTGAATGAGGCATTCAAGCATAACTTTCAAACGCATTTAAAGAGTGAAAATCATGGGAATATGGTATACATGTAAGCTCTAAAATATGATGTGCAATGGCCCCAAAACATGAAAACACCTCAGTATATACATGTAATAGACCTTGAAACTCAAAGCTAAGCATGGATATTGTACTACAAGCATGAAAAACAAGCATCATTCGACCATGAGACCCAAAAATAGAGCTCAGCCAGTCCAAACTATGCACAAAATCAGTTTAAGGCATGGCAAAAAAGTGCTAGAATCAAGGGTCAACATAGCATGCAATGTAAGCTAGTTAAAGAGGATTTGCACTACAAGTATGTGAGGAAATCAAGAGGTCACCGAACCAAAAAAAGTTAGAAGTATTCCATGTCAAATAATGCCCAAAAAACTCATGGAAACAAGGTCAATGCATACAAGAATGATATGTTCCTTTGAAAGACCAAAAAGAGGGTTATTGTACACATGCAAGATGGACACCCCACATGACAAAACCACCTCTGGACAGAGGTTATGAAGGCCCTAAAACTCACTGAAAAGGGCCTAAAATGAGGATAGGAAGCATGCAAGTAAAGGCTCTTTTGAAAGGCTATGAAGAGGGTTACTCTACACATACAAGAGAGACACCTAATATGACAAAAAAAACTCTGGACGGAGTTCATGCAGGTCCTAAAACTCATCAAAAATGACCTAAAACATGCTCAAGAAGTGTGCAAATATGTGCTCCTTTGTAAAGCCAACAATGCTAGTAAACAAAACAAGGGGTGAGAGGGTCACCCCTCTCTGATTTTGGGGCTCAAAACAGCACACTAGTCATTGAGAATCCATTGGATTTCAGTGGCTAAGAGGTCAAACTAAGGCCAATGCAAAGGCCTAGATGCATGGCTCACAACAAAGTCAAAACAAGCATGCAAGGGGGAAGATGACCCCCAACAGAAAAATGACCTTAAACAAACTTGAAGAGGAGCTCAAAATAAGACTTTTTTTAGTTTATGACAAAGCCCAAATATGCTTTCAAACTAGGCTAAGATATGAAGTAAAATAATGTCAAAAAGAGGGAAATAGAATATTACCCTTGTAGAGAAGACCTCCAGCAGCTTCTGTTCCAAAATGGCAAACCTTCAACCTCTAAAAACTAGCTTCAAGGTGCTTAGAGTGATGGTGGAGGTGTTAGGATAGGAGGTGGTGTGTAATGGCCAAGAACAATGGAGCTTTGGAGCTTGCAATAGAGAGATATAGGGAGAGGTGTATGTATGCCTTAGCCAAAAAATCTGAACCTTTGCTAATGATGGAGAGAGCTTCTCTTATAGGAGCTTCTCTTGGAAGCTTGGAGCAAAGGGCCAAGCTTCTTAAGGAAGCTAAAGCAAAAAAGGGTCAAGCTTCTTGAGGAAGCTAGAGCAAAGGGGTCAAGCTTCCTCAAGAAGTAAAGAAAGGTTCAAGCTTCTTTAAGAAGCCAAAACAAGAGGGTCAATCCTCCATACACGTGTATGGAGGATGGAGCAAATGCCTCCCAGCTGGCACAACTGGAAGCAACTCAGTGAGACAAATTTGTAGAAAGTTGGCCGACCAGTTCAAGTGGTCGGCCGACCAGGGTCAAAAGGGTCAAGTTGATTTGGGTGGTCAGTGGCCTCTAGGGATGGTCTCCCAGGTGAATGCAACTCAGTGGTGGTATGGGAGACCAGCAATTGTGGCCCAAAAGTGAGGGAGACCAGCTCTCTAACAAGAAAATCGGCCGGCGAAGAGAAAGGTGATCTCCCACCCTGGTACCACCTTTCTAAAAATGAAACTAGGGTCCGTGCCAAAAATGAACCCACACCAATGCAAAACAAGGGTTCGGGGGCCAAAACGCGTAGCCGGGTGCCCTGAAAACTGACTATTAAGCATCGAAAGTGGCGTACGACCATGAAGGTGGTCTCCTGGGCCACAGTGTCCCTCTAAAGAGAGGAAACAAGGTGTGTGCCAAAGATTGGAGCAAACGGAGAAAGTTAAGCGGTCCCGAACCGAAGCGCACGGCCGATGGCTCCGAAAACTGAAAACTGATCTCCAAACGGGAATAGTGGCCTACGACCACGAAACGTAGCCTACGGGCACTGAGAGATGGTCTACGAGACCTCTCCCTCCCATTGGGAAGAGAAAACAGAACCTGATTCGCAAACCGAGGCAAAGCAGAGAAGAGTCCCGAAGTCCGGAGGCAAGGCAATCAGCCGAGACTCCGTGACCTCAGAACGAGCACAACATGTGCAAACACCGAGCGCTCAAATGATGACGTCTAAGTCCTAAGGTCAGTCAAAAATGGGGTGTCTACACTAATGCATCGGCAAATTGATTGTTCTCTATTAGCATGTGGGTAAAGGTAACTTTCTCAAATCTAGGTAGTAGACAATCCAGAGTTTAGCGACCTACTTTCATAAACTCTTTTCTAACTTTCCAATCACCTTTGGCTTCTGAGACTACTAGACTGGAGTCATCCATTACGTTTAACCATTTTGCACCTAGTTTAAGGGTGACTTCTAATCTGACGGTCCAAGCTTCATACTCAGCTTGATTATTAGAAACTTTGAAACGAAGCTCAAAAGCCAAAGGTACATGAGATTCATTTGGGGCTATAAGCATGGCCCCTATCCTATAACCGATCTCATTTGAAGCTCCATTAAACAATACCCTCCAAGTCTCTTTCGCTAGTTGCATGATTTCTTCATTTGGGAAAAAAAAATCTAAGCATTTTTTTCTTTTCCTTTTCTATTGATCAATTGGTCGCTAGAAACTTTGCCACTACCCTACCTTTCACTGATTTTCTGGTTGCATGCTTGAGGTCAAACTAAGCCAGAATTAACAACCAACGAGCTAACCTACCAGTTAGTGTTGGTTTCTCAAAGAGATATTTGATTGGATCTAACCTTAAAACCAACACCGTTGAATGGGTGTGCCAGCGTCGTAACTTTCTTGTGGCCCACATTAGTGCGAGACAAGTCTTCTCTAGTGGTGTGAACCAGGCTTGATAGTCTAACATCTTGCTAAAGTAGTAAATGACCTTCTTTATATTTGATTCTGACTCTTATGCTAGCATACATCACATGGTTTAATCAGTCACTAATAAGTACAAAATCAAGGGTCTCCAAGGTTTTAAGGGTTGCAACACAAGTGGAGCACTTAGGTAGTGCTTGATTTTCTCGAAGGCAAATTGACATTAGTCCCCTTATTCAAAAGCTTGAAGAGTGGTTCACAGGTTGATGTGAATTTTGAGATGAGTCGGCTTATGAATTGAAATTTGCCTATGAAACTTTTCACCTCATTTTCACTTCTTGGTGAAGGCATTTATAGGATAGTTTTGATCTTGGATGGGTCTACCTTTATTCCTTTGCATGATTAAAAGCCCTAATATTTTTTCGGCAATGATCCCGAACGTACATTTCAGCGAATTCAACCTAAGCCTATATTCCCTAATTCTCTAAAAGAATTTCTTTAATGCACTCTAATGGCCTTTCCTTTCTTTGGACTTGACAATCATTTCATCCATGTACACCTCGACTTCTTTGTGGATCATGTCATATAGCAAGGTTGATGTAGCTCTCTCATAGGTAGTTCCGGCATTTCTTTATCCAAATGGCATGACTCTATAAGGCTTGAAGAGTGGTTCACAGGTTGATGTGAATTTTGAAGAGTGGTGTAGTGAATGTTGTTTTCTTCCTATCTTCTAGTGCCATCAAAATCTGATTATACCCTGAAAATCCATCCATGATTGATAGAAGTGGATATCCAGCTATGAAATCTACTAACTCGTCAATGAGGATATTTGGTGCAACTTTTAAAACAGATTATAGATTATAACTTTAATAAGAAGTTATTAATCTGTTTGGTGCAGTTGCTAGATTATAAATTTAAGTTGTTGAGTAGTGTTTGGTAAATAAGTTGTGAAATAGCTTTTTGAATTAACTTTTATTTTTTATTATTCACTACTAGTCCACATTTCTGATTAAAAAAAAATCCATAGTCCATTTGGGTCTTTTTCTATTTTTAAAAAAAATAAAAATAAAAATCTAAAGGTATAATCATAAATTAACATGCCCACAACAAAAGTTGCTAATCAAAAGTAGTGGGTAGGTGTGTGGGTTGTGTCTTTTTTTAGTCTAAGGCATGCATCTGACACCAACTTGCTTTATTGACATAGAGTCAACACTTAATTTTTGAAGGGGAATTAAGAAAAACTTTTAACAATGAAAACTAAGTTAAGGCCTAGTTTGTCATAACCAAGAACATTCTAGGTTTTGGAGGTTAGATACAAAAAGGGAAGGCCATTTGCATGGAAGCACCCCTTTTTCCCAATCTAAAGATTAAACTCTACTCATTCTCTATTGTATGATTTTAGTGGTTAATTGTTCACAAAAATTCATTTTAGACCCAAATCCCTTAACTAACCTAAAACTACGTGATTTGAAGAAAAGTGAATGTCATATATTTTAGATTTAATGAATAAAGCCATATTTACATTAAAAATAAATAAAAAATTCATTAGAATATTTTGATAATCCATGGCCTTAAACATAAACTAAAATATGCAATATTCACAAAAACATTCGAAACAAACAATTTTGCATATAAAGAGCCTATAGAAATGGATTAAAGATAATGCAAAAGCGCAAGCACATGTTATGAAGATTTAGAAAACTTACTCAAATGTCCACTTTACGCATCTTACATGCAATGTAGAAAATAAATATAACCTAAACATGCAACTAATCATACAAAATATGTGCCTAGGCCGAATTTAAGGGTTCTAACATGATTTAATGCATAGAAGAACAAGTAACATTTAATATAATGCAAAACTAACATACATGATGCTTAAACCAGGCCATGTATGTTGATTATGTGATTACAATAAGCCTAAACAACATGTTTTAATAAAATAAATGAAACATGTGAGAAACAATGAAAGGCAATGTAAAGATGATAAACTACATGATGATCATGCCATTCTAACACCCCTACATGATTATATACTAAAAAATGGACAAGAAGAGGTATTGAAATAAGAAGAAATAGAGACTTACCTGCTGTTTTCAAGAAACTGATGAACAAAAGCAAAAAATAGCAAGAAAAACTGAGTTCCTTGCTTGCAAGACTCCCTTAAGCTTAGGTTCCAAGTTAGGGTTGAAGTTCTTCAGTCCTTAGAGGATCTTTAGAGGTTTAGGGATGCTGTAGGTGGTGTGTATTTTAGAATTAGGGAAAATGAGAGAGAGAGGGAGAGAGAGAGAGAGAGAGACAGAGGGTGGTTGTTTGGCTCTCAAAAGCTCACGAAAATGATTCAAAGTCTTAACCCCCTCAAAGAGAGGGGGATGGGCTCTATTTATAGAGCTGGGGGAAGCCTGTGGAACCCTTCTAGGGTTTCATCACTTTCCGCTCTGCCGTTTCTACAAAAAATGCACCAAGATTGAGTTTCCAAAATAATTCAGCGATGCTTCAATGTGTGCACATACAAATTAAGTGCGCAAGCGTAACAATTGTGTGCATGTACAAATAGTGTGCGTACTTATATCTAACATACACATGCGAATTTTGCATTGGTACACGTGCCATGCATGCATGCATAAGTACGTGGTTTAATGCTCTTGGCTTGCTTGCGGCACAACTAAGTCTGAATTGCATTCTGATCAATGTTTTTGATAAAAACAAGTAACTAATTTTGAAAAATATGATCAATAAAAGTACAATCGGGCTTTCTAGGGTTAAGAAGTTGGTCTTTGGTTAAAAATGGGTCCAACGGGTACAATGGTTATTTTCACAAAAAAGTTGATTTTTGACCAAAACGAGTTTATTATAGCATCTTTAACCAACTTTAAACTTTCTAAGAATGAAGTAAGTACCATTTCATCATCAAGAGGCTTGCAAGCACACGAAGTCTTGGGATTAGTCAAAATGGGTGCCTACTGTTACTTAGATCCTTGAAGTCAACACACACTCTGATCCTGCCATTCTTCTTATGAGCAAAAACTATATTTTCTAACCATGTTGGATACTCCGACACTAATAAAATTCCTACATTTATTTTCATAGTGATCTCTTCTTTTGATTTTAAGTGCCTAATCTGGACTGACACTCCTTAGCTTCTACTTGACTGGTTTGGCCTCAGGATGTAGACATCTCATTTTGACTGACCCTAAGACTTCGGGCACTTGCAAGTTTCCTGATGATGAAACAACAATTACTTCATGTCCAGAATATTTAAGGTTGGTTAGAGTTGTCAGATAAACTTGTTTTGGCTAAAAATCAACTTTTTACGAAATTCGCCTTTTTACCCCTAGACTGGCTTTTAGCCAAAAACTAACTTCTTAACGCCTGAGGAAGAGAGGGAACCCCAGTTGTGCTTTGGTCAAAGACGTTTTCTAAAATTAGTGACCCAATTTATTAAGAACTTTGATTGGAAAGCAATTCGGCCTTACTTGGGCCACAAGCAAGCTAAGGGCATAGGAGCCCGCACTTGTGTATGCATAAATGTCACATATACCAAGGCAAGTGGGGCATGCACACATGAGTTGTGTGTGAGCACGTCCATGCGTGGTAGAGTCATTTTTGGTAACTCAATATTGATGCATTTGTTTATGAAGGGTAGGAGAGGAAGCGATAGAGGTTGTCGTAGCTTACTCCTCACACTCGCTCTAGTCTACAACAAGGGCCTCTCCCCCTCCCGTTCACGTGGTTAGACTTTAGGAGAGCTTTTGAGTCAATTTGAGACCAAAAACACCCTCTTCTCTTCCTCTTTTGCCTTAGCTCCAAAAATAACCCACAAACAGCAATCCTATACACTAATATCATCCAAAGCCTTGAAGACCTTGAACTATTTCAGAAATCTTTGCTTGAGGGAAGCATGCAAGTAAGAAAACTTGAGTTTTCTTGCATTTTTGTTTATGTGCTCTTCGGTTAATTGAAACCAGCAATCCTATACCCTCTTTTTATTTTATTTTAATTATATATATACATTTATTTCAGAGCATCTTCTTACTTGTTTTTCAGTATGTAATCATGTAGGAATGTTAGAATAGCATGATCATCATGTAGTTCATCATATTTTCTGAGTTTTTGGCCTTTTCTTGTTCTATTTATTTCATTTAGAGCAAGTTTAGGACCATGTAATCATATTGAAATCATGTTTTAGGCCCAGTTTAAATCATCATCTAATTTTTATTTTTGCTTTTTATATGTTACTTACTCTTTTGTGCACATTCATCATTTTTGTAGCCTTAAACCAGGCCTAGTTTCATGTTTTGTTGTTAGTTCCATAGTTAGGTCATATTTATTACAAGTACTGCATGAAAACCGATGAAAGTGGGCATTCGACTAAGTCCTTTATTTCTTCATAGCATATACGTGTTCTTAGTTGTTATGGGATGCCTTTGGGGTGAAATAGAAAATGAGAATCCAAATTGTGATACCCCTGTTCCATAATATATTAATTGGTCCTTAATGTGAGTATGATTATGTGTTTAATATGATTTTGTGTGCCATTATGTGAAAATATGTGGTTTTGAATTTCTATCTGTTCACCGTAGGAATATCTGTTTGATTATCTGCTTTGGAAATTAAATTGAAGGCCTTATCGGCCACAGAACCCGAAATTGATTACACCATTGTAATTGGCATAATTTTTAGAGCCTACGGTGAAATTTAATTGAAAATTAATTCGGGTCAAATTAATCAGATTAAATTAATGACTTAATGCTCATTATTTTTATATAAAAACAATGTGTGTGAGTGGGGCTATATTAAAGGCCTTATTATGTTCAATTCCTTCCCTTTATATGATTTTGACTGATTAAACTCTCTAGAGAGTGAGAGAGACCCGAAATTGAGAGAAAAAGGGGGAAATCATCTAAGTTTGCTCTTGAAGCTTGGGAGTCTTGAGGGCTAGCTCAAGAATTAACCATAGTTATGAAGATTAAAGCTCCTAGGTGAGTAAATTCATGAGTTTGAACTTGTAATTTGTGAATTAAAGATTAATTGGTGATCAAGAACAAGAGTTGTGCTTTTATTGATGAATTTGAAGTTAAAATGCACATGCATGTATAGGATCACCATGATTTCGCATAATCTAGCATGTATTAAGTTGAATATGGAAAAATGGGTGTTAAATCATACATGCAAGTATGCTTTTGTTGAGTTTCATGAGAGTGAACACCTTTTGCATCATCTAGGGTGTGAATAAGGGTAATTCATCACATGCATGTGTTTGATTTATGAAATTGAGCTCCATATTGGTGTAAATGGGTGTTAGTATCATGATAGCATAAATATATTTGAAGTTTGAGCCATAAAATGTAAGTTGGATTGGTTTGAATTCCGGATTTGAGCTCATGAACCATTCTGGAAAACCCATAATTTTTTATGTCCGCTCGAGCGGGGGAACCGCCGCTTGAGCGTGGATTTCGAGCTCCCAGCATTTTCTGCAGACATGGTGTCCGCTTGAGCGGGGAAGTTGACGCTCAAGCGGGAAGCCATGTAGAGAGGCATTCCGCTCGAGCGCCGGAGTGGACGATTGTGCGTAAATTCGACCTAACCAGTACTTTTGCAGGCCTCAAGGGTCTGCTCGAGCGGGGAAGTCCACGCTCGAGCGGGGACTCTGTTTTCTAAAATTTTGAAAAGACATTTTGTGTTTCATTCTCTGTTCTCTTTCACTTCCAAGTACTCTTAGGCATGCGTTGAGCATTGTAATTGAATTAAAGAGAAGAAAATCAAGCCTAAAGAGGAAAATGTGAATTTAGAACGGATTCAATTGTTTGTGACCCTTTTGTGTTCATGGAATGTGCAGGGTCGAGCTCCAAGGCAAACCAACCAACCAATCACTGTGAGTAATATCGTAACAAAGATATTTGAAATATGTTGTTGTGCAAATTGCTTACTTCTATGTAAGTTTTATAAGTTCATTGATTCGATTAGTGGACAATGGTTGTTATACTAAATGATTGGGCCAGAGCCGTTCTGATAAGAACGAATGAATGGGCCAGAGCCGTTCTGATAAGAACGAATGGATGGGCCGAAGGCCGTTTTGACACGAATGGATGGGCTGAAGGCCGTTTCGACATGAATGGATGGGCCGAAGGCTGTTTTGACATGAATGAATGGGCCGAAGGCCGTTTTGACATAAATGAAAATTTGAATGGGCCAAAGGCCAGTTTGTTAAGAATCACAGTCACACGACTTAAATTGTGTATATATGCTAAATAAAAATATGAATTGGGCCCAAGGCCGTTTGAAGTTTGTTTTTCTACATATCGCTTGTATAACTTCTGTATTTGATATTATTCACTGGGCTATCGCTCACGCTCATTCATGTATTTATAGGTGAGCCAAGAGAGGTCCAGACCCAGCATCAATGAAGCCTGTGTGGAACAAGCCAAGTTTTGGAGAGTTAACCCTTACGTCTCACGCATGAGGACCGTCTTCTCTTTTTTGTTGCCTTGTTTATTTTGTCATGTTGGCGAGGACTTTGTGTATACCTGTATATAGTTTTGATGGGTTGACTTAGACCTATATGATCCTGTCTGTACAGAACTTTATGGTACTATTTTTCCGTTGTGAGTTATTAATGTTTATATGTTTGGTTTATTTGATGTGCCATGTAAGCACAGCTCTATGGACAAGTTTAAATTTTGCTTCCGTTTGGCCCCTTTACTCTGATGAGTTATGTCTGATTTGGTTTGAGGCCGTAGGTAATCTCAGGATTACTGGCCGGTTATGTCTTTAACCCATAGGGGCGGGTTCGGGTCATGACACAAATCTTGCAATTTTTCTAGAACATCTATTTTATTGCAAAACATTTGCCAGAAATGGACTACATGACTAGATTTCAGAGTCGCCACCTAATCTTTCGGGAAAATTAGGAAACCCGTGACTTGTGCCAAAGGCCACCATCTGTCATAACCAAAGTGTCTTGGCTCAGAAACTTAGGTATGAGAGGGAAAGTCATTAATTGAGCACCCCTCTCACCCAACTATAAATGTATATGAGAGGGAAAGTCATGATGTGGTTTTTATAATCAATGTATATTCGTGTTCTGATTATTAATAATGTTACCATTGCCATTGAGGTACACAAGTATAAATAGTGCCATTAATTTTGGTTATAAATTTGATTTCATGCATTTTTTTGAAAACCCTTTTTGTACAAACTCAAAAGCATGAAAATCAATTACATTCCAAAATAAACAACACAACCTCCATCCATTGACATTCAAATAGATATCTCACTTAAGCACTTAGCCTCATGGTATAACAATAGATGTGATAAAGAACATGCACATGCGATATGCTAAAGCCAGATATATATACATGCATACTGACTAATGCATTACATACACAACATGCGCCTAGGTGTCTGGCTACTAAGACGTGACGTGAGTGTCATCTCAATATATGGAACAATGTACATATTCATCTTTGAAAATAATAAATTTCACAAATACGAGTGAATCGAACCCAAATACATGAAAAATTGATGCAATATACAGGTACGATAAATAAAATGTGATGCAGTAACAAAAGCATGCAAATAAAAGGGTTAGAAAGATGTGGGGTAGGAAGATTATTACAACAATTCGAATAAGAAAGGAGGGAAAAGAGAGATTATTACAATAATGAATCAATTCAGTCAAAATACTACTGAATCTAACAAATCATAATAAAGAAATCTAGGAGGGCATGTACATCCAGACACAGAATGGACTAGCCGGACTAGGAAGTGGCCGGCCGAATTCTTCTTGCAGCTTAGGTTTAGATAAGTGCAGAATTCCACAACAGAGGTCAAAAGGGCACTTTCTAGGGGATACTCACCCCTTCTACCTCATTTGCTGACAAGGATCTCTTGGGGAAGAGGTGAATAGACTAGTGTAACAAGCCCGCGGGGGACCTCGCTACAGCTCGGACTCGACTTTCGTAGTCACGGTTCTAAGTCTGAACCAAAGAGTCCAAATCCGGCAAATCGTTTTTGAGAAAAACAGATTTTTGAAAGAAGTGCCAAACATGGACTGCTTTGCCAGATACAGAGTCGCCACCTAAATATTTTATTTTGGGAAATTTAGGAAACCCTGACTCGGTGCCAAAAGGCCACGCGTCCGTCATCACCAAAGTTGCCTCGGCTCAGGAACTTGGGTACGATTGGGGAAGGTCACTTCGTGAGCTTCTTATGAGCAAAAACTATATTTTCTAACCATGTTGGATACTCCGACACTAATAAAATTCCTACATTTATTTTCATAGTGATCTCTTCTTTTGATTTTAAGTGCCTAATCTGGACTGACACTCCTTAGCTTCTACTTGACTGGTTTGGCCTCAGGATGTAGACATCTCATTTTGACTGACCCTAAGACTTCGGGCACTTGCAAGTTTCCTGATGATGAAACAACAATTACTTCATGTCCAGAATATTTAAGGTTGGTTAGAGTTGTCACATAAACTTGTTTTGGCCAAAAATCAACTTTTTACGAAAATCACCTTTTTACCCCCAGACTTGCTTTTAGCCAAAAACTAACTTCTTAACGCCTGAGGAAGAGAGGGAACCCCAGTTGTGCTTTGGTCAAAGACGTTTTCTAAAATTAGTGACCCAATTTATTAAGAACTTTGATTGGAAAGCAATTCAGCCTTACTTGGGCCACAAGCAAGCTAAGGGCATAGGAGCCCGCACTTGTGTATGCATAAATGTCACATATACCAAGGCAAGTGGGGCATGCACACATGAGTTGTGTGTGAGCACGTCCATGCGTGGTAGAGTCATTTTTGGTAACTCAATATTGATGCATTTGTTTATGAAGGGTAGGAGAGGAAGCGATAGAGGTTGTCGTAGCTTACTCCTCACACTCGCTCTAGTCTACAACAAGGGCCTCTCCCCCTCCCGTTCACGTGGTTAGACTTTAGGAGAGCTTTTGAGTCAATTTGAGACCAAAAACACCCTCTTCTCTTCCTCTTTTGCCTTAGCTCCAAAAATAACCCACAAACAGCAATCCTATACACTAATATCATCCAAAGCCTTGAAGACCTTGAACTATTTCAGAAATCTTTGCTTGAGGGAGGCATGCAAGTAAGAAAATTTGAGTTTTCTTGCATTTTTGTTTATGTGCTCTTCGGTTAATTGAAACCAGCAATCCTATACCCTCTTTTTATTTTATTTTAATTATATATATACATTTATTTCAGAGCATCTTCTTACTTGTTTTTCAGTATGTAATCATGTAGGAATGTTAGAATAGCATGATCATCATGTAGTTCATCATATTTTCTGAGTTTTTGGCCTTTTCTTGTTTTATTTATTTCATTTAGAACAACAAGTTTAGGACCATGTAATCATATTGAAATCATGTTTTAGGCCCAGTTTAAATCATCATCTAATTTTTATTTTTGCTTTTTATATGTTACTTACTCTTTTGTGCACATTCATCATTTTTGTAGCCTTAAACCAGGCCTAGTTTCATGTTTTGTATGTTAGTTCCATAGTTAGGTCATATTTATTACAAGTACTGCATGAAAATCGATGAAAGTGGGCATCCGACTAAGTCCTCTATTTCTTCATAGCATATATGTGTTCTTAGTTGTTATGGGATGCCTTTGGGGTGAAATAGAAAATGAGAAACCAAATTGTGATACCCCTGTTCTATAATATGTTAATTGGTCCTTAATATGAGTATGATTATGTGTTTAATATGATTTTGTGTGCCATTATGTGAAAATATGTGGTCTTGAATTTCTATCTGTTCACCGTATAAATATCTGTTTGATTATCTGCTTTGGAAATTAAATTGAAGGCCTTATCGGCCACAGAACTCGAAATTGATTACGCCATTGTAATTGGCATAATTTTTAGCACCTACGGTGAAATTTAATTGAAAATTGATTCAGGTCAAATTAATCAGATTAAATTAATGACTTAATGCTCATTATTTTTATATGAAAACAATGTGTGTGAGTGGGGCTATATTAAAGGCCTTATTATGTTCAATTCCTTCCCTTTATATGATATTGGCTGATTAAACTCTCTAGAGAGTGAGAGAGACCCGAAATTGAGAGAGAAAGGGGGAAATCATCTAAGTTTGCTCTTGAAGCTTGCTAGTCTTGAGGGCTAGCTCAAGAATTAACCATAGTTGTGAAGATTAAAGCTCCTAGGTGAGTAAATTCATGAGTTTGAACTTGTAAATTGTGAATTAAAGATTAATTGGTGATCAAGAACAAGAGTTGTGCTTTAATTGATGAATTTGAAGTTAAAATGCACATGCATGTATAGGATCACCATGATTTCGCATAATCTAGCATGTATTAGGTTGAATATGGAAAAATGGGTGTTAAATCATACATGCAAGTATGCTTTTGTTGAGTTTCATGAGAGTGAACACCTTTTGCATCATCTAGGGTGTGAATAAGGGTAATTCATCACATGCATGTGTTTGATTTATGAAATTGAGCTCCATATTGATGTAAATGGGTGTTTGTATCATGATAGCATAAATATATTTGAAGTTTGAGCCATAAAATGTAAGTTGGATTGGTTTGAATGCCGGATTTGAGCTCAAGAACCATTCTGGAAAACCCAGAATTTTTGATGTTCGCTCGAGCGGGGGAACCGCCGCTCGAGCGTGGATTTCGAACTCCCAGTATTTTCTGCAGACATGGTGTCCGCTAGAGCGTGGAAGTTAACGCTCGAGCGGGGAGCCATGTGGAGAGGGATTCCGCTCGAGCGCCGGAGTGGACGATCGAGCATAAATTCGACCTAACCAGTACTTTTGCAGGCCTCAAGGGTCTGCTCGAGCGGGGACCCTATTTTCTGAAATTTTGAAAAGACATTTTGTGTTTCATTTTCTGTTCTCTTTCACTTCCAAGTACTCTTAGGCATGCGTTGCGCATTGTAATTGAATTAAAGAGATAAGAATCAAGCCTAAAGAGGAAAATGTGAATTTAGAACGGATTCAATTGTTTGTGACCCTTTTGTGTTCATGGAATGTGTAGGGTTGAGCTCCAGGGCAAACCAACCAACCGATCACTATGAGTAATATCTTAACAAAGATATCTGAAATATGTTGTTCAAATTGCTTACTTCTGTGTAAGTTTTATAAGTTCATTGATTCGATTGGTGGACAATGGTTGTTATACTAAATGATTGGGCTAGAGGCCATTTTGATAAGAATGAATGAATGGGCCAGAGGCCGTTTTGACAAGAACGAATGGATAGGCCGAAGGCTATTTGGACACGAATGGATAGGCCGAAGACCATTTTGACATGAATGGATGGGCCGAAGGCCGTTTCGACATGAATGGATGGGTCGAAGGCCGTTTTGACATGAATGAATGGGCCGAAGGCCGTTTTAACATAAATGAAAATTTGAATGGGCCAAAGGCCAGTTTGTTAAGAATCGTAGTCACACGACTTAAATTGTGTATATATGCCAAATAAAAATATGAATTGGGCCCAAGGTCGTTTGAAGTTTGTTGTTCTACATACCGCTTGTATAACTTCTGTATTTGATATTATTCACTGGGCTATCGCTCACGCTCATTCATGTATTTGTAGGTGAGCCAAGAGAGGTCTAGACCCAGCCTTAGTGAAGCCTGTGTGGAACAACCCAAGTTTTGGAGAGTCAACCCTTACGCGCATGAGACCCGTCTTCGCTTTTTTGTTGCCTTGTTTATTTTGTCATGTTGGCAAGGACTTTGTGTATACCTGTATATAGTTTTGAAGGGTTGCCTTAGACTTATATGATCCTGTCTGTACAGAACTTTATGGTACTGTTTTTCCGTTGTGAGTTATTAATGTTTATATGTTTGGTTTATTTGATGTGCCATGTAAGCACAACTCTATGGACAAAGTTTAAATTTTGCTTCCGTTTGGCCCCTTTACTCTGATGAGTTATGTCTGATTTGGTTTGAGGCCATAGGTAATCTCAGGATTACTGGCCGGTTATGTCTTTAACCCATAGGGGCGGGTTCGGGTCATGACAAAAATCTTGCAATTTTTCTAGAACATCTATTTTATTGTAAAACATTTGCCAGAAATGGACTACATGACTAGATTTCAGAGTCGCCACCTAATCTTTCGGGAAAATTAGGAAACCTGTGACTTGTGCCAAAGGCCACCATCTGTCATAACCAAAGTGTCTTGGCTCGGAAACTTAGGTATGAGAGGGAAAGTCATTAATTGAGCACCCCTCTCACCCAAGTATAAATGTATATGAGAGGGAAAGTCATGATGTGGTTTTTATAATCAATGTATATTCGTGTTCTGATTATTAATAATGTTACCATTACCATCTGAGGTACACAAGTATAAATAGTGCCATTAATTTTGGTTATAAATTTGATTTCATGCATTTTTTTGAAAACCCTTTTTGTACAAACTCAAAAACATGAAAATCAATTACATTCCAAAATAAACAACACAACCTCCATCCATCGACATTCAAATAGATATTTCACTTAAGCACTTAGCCTCATGGTATAACAATAGATGTGATAAAGAACATGCACATGCGATATGCTAAAGCCAGATATATATACATGCATACTGACTAATGGATTACATACACAACATGCGCCTAGGAGTCTGGATATTAAGACGTGACGTGAGTGTCATCTCAATATAAGGAACAATGTACATATTCATCTTTGAAAATAATAAATTTCACAAATACGAGTGAATCGAACCCAAATACATGAAAAATTGATGCAATATACAGGTATGATAAATAAAATGTGATGCAGTAACAAAAGCAGGCAAATAAAAGGATTAGAAAGATGTGGGGTAGGAAGATTATTACAATAATTCGAATAAGAAAGGAGGGCAGAGAGAGATTATTACAATAATGAATCAATTCAGTCAAAATACTACTGAATCTAACAAATCATAATAAAGAAATCTATGAGGGCATGTACATCCAGACACAGAATGGACTAGCCGGACTAGGAGTGGCCGGCCAAATTCTTCTTGCAACTTTGGTTTAGATAAGTGCAGAATTCCTCGATAGAGGTCAAAAGGGCACTTTCTAGGGGATACTCACCCCTTCTACCTCCTTTGCTGACAAGGATCTCTTCGGGAAGAGGTGAATAAACTAGAACCCTCAGGAATGATATAAAAAAATATATACAACAAATATTTTGCAATGAATCAATGATTTAAATGAATCAAGAACTAATTCAAGCCCAAGAAATTGATAGGAACCTACATCTTCTATTTGTGAATAAGAAAAAATCAATATCCAAATCCATGCTATTAAGTGGAGAGCGTAGATTAATGCAAATTATTTATCGGTGGAAGCTTTGCTTATTAAGACAAGGGATTCATCAAATTTATCGAAAACTCCTCATCTAGTCATAGAAGAAGGATGGTTACACTCATTTCTATGTTCACAACTGAGCAAGAATGGAGGTTTCAACTTCCTTTGACCAAAACACAGCTCTATGGACTATGTTAATTTTGTATATTTGCTTCCGCAACCCCTATCTTATGTTATCTTGTTCTAAGGCCTTTGGTAATCCAAGGATTACTAGCCGGTTACGACGCTAAACCCATAGGGGCGGGTTTGGATGTGACAGAGACAACCCTCCAGAAGCTGTTTGCTTTGTTCTTGGAGAAGTTAGCCGGCTATGTATAATAATGATCGACCGAATAGAAAATGGATCGGCCAAACTCTTCTTTTAGATAGAATCTAGATTAGTGTAGACTTTTTAGAACAGAGGCCAAGGACATTTTCCAATGGGTGTTCATCACTTCTACCTTTTCCACCCACAAAAACCACTTAAGGAAGAGGTAGATGGGCTACAACCTCTAACAATGATAAATTGATATGTACAACATATATTTTGCTAAAAAAAAATTAAATGGATCAAAACCAAGAACAAATTCAAGCCTAAGAAATGAATAGGAACCTATATCTTCTCTTTGTGAATAAGGACAGATTAATACCTAAATCTATGCTATTAAGTGGAGAGCGTAGATTAATGCAAATTATTTATTGGTGGAAGCTTTGCTTATTAAGACAAGGGATTCGTCAAATTTATCGAAAACTCCTCATCTAGTCATAGAAGAAGGACGGTTACACTCATTTCTATGTTCACAACTAATCAAGAATGGAGGTTTCAACTTCCTTTGACCCAAAATCTCTTGTCTTACTTCCAAAATGCTCAATGAAAAGGGGAAGGCACAACTTTTCCAACATCAAATCTCATGGATCACCCATGCTATCCTATGAAACAACCCCTAACACTCATTTACAATGAGTAAGGAGTTAAAACACATGGATCGATGCACTTGAGAGATAGGATAGGTATAGAAAAGAGGAGTGCAGCAATTAGAAAAACTACTCTACTTATTTAAGTTGTGAATGGATGGCTAATAGCTACTAATTAGAAAAACTACTCTACTTATTTAAGTTGTGAATGGATGGCTAATAGCTACTCACAAACACATCCAAAAGGGTCCAAGAAAGTAAAGAAAAGCTATCAACTCAATGAATGGGTGGCTAAAGTTACTCCCTCCACATCCATGAGGACTTGTTACAACTCTACAATAAATACAGAGTGAAAACAAAGTTTGAAATGAAGAAAGGAAGAGAGAAAAGTGATTAAAAGTGCAAGAAAATCACCTCCTAAGAGGATGAGTCCTTTTGATTCACAAATTCCCTTTCTAATTCCCTTAATTCACATTAGATGTGTTGTTTAATGTCCAAGGGTCTTAGTAAGGCGCTTAGGATCAAGCTTCAATGGAGCTTGGACGTCCAAAGTCAAGAGGGTGGTAAGTAGAACATGTGGTCAATGGAGAAAGGGTCAAGAGGCTTTTAAAAGCTTTAGGCAAGATTTTCAACCCTCTGAAATGAGTTGTTGAGCTCTATCTATAGAGCTTTGGGTGCAAATATCTAAGATATTAGTGGTAGGTAGGCAAAACAAGTTGAAATTTCCAAAAATGCTCTGTACTCGAAACATTCAGCCGGTCATTCTTCTTAGTGATCGGCCATCTGCATTTGTAGCGGGCCACTATATGGTGCTCGACTAGTCAACAGGCATATCATCAGATCAACAAGAGAAGATTAGCCTGAATTGAAAGGAGAAACACATATTTCTAAAGATTTTATCCCTTCCATTCATTTCCACTATATTTTTTGCTCAATTTGATTAAAATAATACAATGCTTTGACTTTGAAAATCTGAGCCTCAAAACATTGTGGCAATGTCTGGAATTACACCACTAAGCTCATTTTTTAAAGAGGTTTCTATTTTGGTCAAAGAATTTTTTGTCCATCAAAGGAATTTGGATGGTTTAAAGCTCGATCCTTAGGCTTCTTGGTGTGGAACTCGTAAGATTAACACATCTCATCTTCATCATCGGCAACTCAAAAGTGTGGGCCTAAGTCTTAAGGTTAGTAAAAAATGGGGTGTCTACTGTTGCCCCTTTTTAACAGAGCTCAATGCATCATTTCATGATGTGAGTGAATGTTAAAGCCTGAAGACGACTTTTTTGACGAGGCCATAAGATTTAGGCAAACAAACAAAATGCAAATAAAATTTTATTGAACCCAAGGGTTGCCTACGTATCCCTTTACAAGGAATCAAACTAGCGTAGTTCAGGGGCAGAATACAAATGCCATGCTCAAAACGTTTTTGAAAAGTTGGGCTTACGTGTACCACACTGCTAGAGTTTTGAAAAGCATGATGATGCAAATGCCACGAAAGGTAACGAGGTGGAACAAAAGATAAAGCTATGAAGATGGCAAAAAAAATAGGAGTCCCTCCTGCAAATGACACAAAGCAAGCTAACAACTGCAGAAAATATGAAGGACGACGAACAATACATACAAGCATGCTCTACACATATAAAAGAAATACAAAACCCACCTGTGACGTGGCACTATAGGAAAAGAAAAAAGGATGGTCGTAGCCAAAGTACCACATGATCGGCAGTCACAGCAACAAGGAACTCCACAATACACTTCACACATGCCACAACACGAAAGGAGAAACGATGGTGTTAACCGCCAACCCACGCAGGGGGCGGTATTAACTGAGGTTAGTTTTAACTGCTAACCCGTGCAAGGTGGTAGTATTAACCGAGGGTGGTGTTAACCGCTAACCCACATGGGGGGCGACATTAACCATGGTGGTGTTAACCGCCAACTCGCGCAGGGGGCAGTATTAACCAACAAGGGTGGTATTAACTGCCAACCCGTGCAAGGGGCGGTGTTAACTAGGGGTCACACCTTTCACACTTAGCATGTGTAGGGAGCGAGTGCAACAATAGAAGCATTATACCACTAAGGAAAATGCAAGAAAAACACAACGAAAACAAGGACAAACCTTCCTCTTTATGAGTACTACTGAACAATCGTACCTTAGAGCATGACAAGTATGATAACCACTCATCACTAGGTAACCACTACATACTTCTGAACACCTTCCTTCCAACATATTGCTGATGCTTACTTGGTCGGCTAGAAATTTGGTCGGCTAAATTAAACGAGAGTCGATCGGTCCTATCGGGCATTTACACAGAATAGTCTTTTCACAATTTTGAAAGTTTATAAAAAGGTGTGATCATCCGTTTTCCCTTTACTCCCACCTAAAAGCACTTTATTAACTCTTTTGAACTCATTCTGATTGTCACCCATGGCCAATGATCATTTCCTTTCATTTTTTTTCAACTCCCCAATTAGATTTAATGAACCGAACACATCAGGGAACAACGATACTTCTTTTGGGAACACAGTGGCAGAGGCTCTCACTATATCCATCATCGACAGTATTAACCCGAAGCTCGCTTACATAGTGACACATGTGAAGAGATACGGTTTGGGACAACTCCGCGGGGGTGCCATCTATAGTGGGCTAGTAGCAGCTGATGAGCTCATATAGACTTGGGCTTGCAGGCAAGGACATTATTATGGTCCAGCACAGGCTCCCTATGAGTGACATGTGTAGCTTGCTTTTCATGCTCTTCGGACGGGTTTAGTCACCTCGAACACGCAGACTCCCATGGTTCTGAATCTAGTTTCACAAGTGCAATGTGAAACAGAAAGAACACAAATGAGTCCAAATCCGGCAAATCTTTAGAAAATGGATTGATCATCAAAGATGCTGAAAATAGACTAGATTTTCAGATTTCAAAGTCGCCACCAAGATATTTTTGGGAAACTTAGGAAACCTATGACTTGTGCTAAAGGCTACTTGTCGATCATTACCAAAGTGTCTTGGCTCGGGAACTTAGGTATGAGAGGGGAAGGTCATGAATTGAGTACCCCACTCACCCGATCAAACATTGGCCTCTGCTAATCATGATGTGATTTTTATGTATATTATATGCTCTTGTTCCGATTATTGTGCGAACGTATTATGTCAGGCACACAAGTCTAGACTATTTCACTAACTTTGGAATGCTTTGATTTTAATGTTGTTTAAAAAGAATTTTGAATATGTGCTAGTTGAAAAAGCGAGCTCATATATACATTTAATCAAATCATCCCAACTTAAGCGAAATAGCCTTCATCCACAAGCATTCAAAGAGGTATATCAAATAAGCACTTAGCCTCATGTTGCTATGCTTGATATGGAAACACAAACATACATGCAATTTGCTAACGCAAAAATGCTCACCTAGTACTCAACCGAGGCAAGCCAAAGAGAAGAAAATGATTAGAAAAATGCATGCTCTAATATGCAAGTGACTAATGAAACACGTACAAAATGTAACTACTAGGTTCGGTTTATTTAACATGTCATGGATCAACTCAAAGCATGCGGTAGTGCACGTATTCAAGTAAGTAGGAAATGACAACAATGTTAAAATGATGAACCGAACCCAATGCATGCAAAAAATGGATACAACACATGGCAATGATATTAAATGAAAAATATGATGCTACCATGGTAAGCATATAAATAAAAGGAAGAAAGAAATGGGGGTTAGAGGATATACACAATATTACAAGTGTAGCAAATTTGCTACATAAGAGAGTCCGAATGAATGTCCGAATCATCAAGTAATTATTTACAAATCTGAATGAATAATTGCCTAATTCATTACAATAATAACGTGACAACAATAATATATAAAGAATGAACAAGGATCACATGCGCACCGATGAAGACAGTTCTCAGAAACGGCTCTGTCTGCCTTCTAGGAAACTGCTCTATTTCGCCCTCAGCCACTGCTTTGTGTTTTCAGCAAATTGCATTGTGTACCATACTTTGGAGTCCAGTCGGCCCGCAAAGAGGCCCAGCTCGGTCCAAAGAACTCCGGTCGTACCCTAATTTTTGGTAAAAAGGTTGTTTTGTGCACTGAGGTGAAAACAGTGCAGACAGAGTGTTTCTAAGAGATGTTTGTCCTCTCTGACCTTCCCTGTCATGAAGATATTCAAGGGAGGGATAAACTCACTTCTCAAATCATCAACCAATGCAGATTTGTTGCATGATGATCTTTAGAAGCAATAGGATAAGAATTGAATAAACAAAACAAAAAGATAAACATTACCTCAAATCATGAAATTGGTCAAAGAAGAGGTAGGCATGATCAACTTACAAATCATCAAGTCACAAGATAACATGATGATCATGGAGCAACCAAAAAAAGAACAAAAGTAACAACTCAAAAAGTTTTGTCAACTCCTCTCCCTATTCATGGAATAAGGATGAAACATGCATTTCCATGCTACAAATTGGAACTAGGAGAGAGTTTTCAATGCCTCTTAAGAAAGAGCTCTCTTAGAGCATCAAAGCAAGTAAAAAAATAAAATAAAATAAAAGACAAAAAGCAAGCTATCTATCAATGCTTAAACACACAATTTGCCAAAGTTGTTGACAACTCCTATTTTTCATGGAACAATGATGAGACATCCATTTCCATGTTTCGAAAATAAATGAGATCAAAAAGATAGTTTTTCAACACTTTGAACATGGAAGGCACTACCTAGCTTCAATGTGGACAACAAGAATATGAAAGCAAGAAATTTACACTAGTTAAGCAAACTTGTGGTAGGGTGGCTAAGCCTAAACTCTAATCCTCGCATGACCACAAGGTTCCAAGTAAAGTTACAACAAGGTAAAGATGATCAACTCAACGGATTGGCCACTATATCCTAAACAGGCCAAATTCGAGAGGACTTACAACAACACAAATATGATATTCGAAGCATAGGTAGTAAAAGCACAAGTAGTGGGGAGGACTAGGACCCTTTTATAAGTCCATATTCAATTCATAACATACAAAAACAACCCAAAAACAATGCCTAAAAGGTACTAAAATTTACCAAATAAAGTGAAAAGAAAGCAAAAAGAAAAAAAAGAAGGGGGTGCAGAACTAGTGAGCTAGCTAATGAAAAGGTGACTAGCTCACTCACTTGTAACCAAGTTTTAATCACATTTTTAAGCTTAAATTAGCTCTGAAATCAGTATGAAAAGGCAAAGAAAAGAAAGAGAAAGATGATAAAATAGCTCTAAGTTTACCTCTTGAAAGAGAGGAAAAGCTTCTTATTTAACAAACCACAAACTAAGCACTCTCAAGGAGCTGAATTGGTATTCACAACCTCAACAAAAGCTTTAAGTCCAAGCTTGTATGGTGTATCTATTGTTTATGTATATTGTAAGAGAGGAGAGAGTAGTGTTGAGCAAGCCATAGGCTCTTGGATATTTTTTCTAACCTAAAACCATGAGGGATGGTCAAGTATTTATAGAAAAACAGGTTCCCCTGTCAGAAATATCTATATTGAGCTAGTTGGTGCAAGGCATGCACATAGGGAAATAGATGCCAAAAAAATACCTATCTACTACTGAACATGGCGGGCCGACCAATGAATTGTACAGCCGGCCCAAAAAGTGGCCTGCTTAGTCCAATTTTGGTTTGGCTGCTAAGGAGATTCGGTCGGGCCCAAATGCCCATGGCCGAGTCTAAAATACCCATGGCTGGGTCAAAAGTTAGAAAAAAATGTTTTTTCAAGGTCTAAAACATTTTGCTAAAAACAATGGGGTATAAGGTTGGGATTATAAGCTCAAAACGGGATCCTTTTGCTGAAGATCCGAACAATTTTCATAATGTAGAATTCATCATCGAGTGTTCAGATTGAGGCGTCCAAATCGTAAGGGTGGTCAAAATGGAGTTTCTACAGTTGCCCTTCTTTGACAGAGCTCAAAGCCATTTTATGACGTGACTGAATATCAAAGTCCGAAGACGACCCATTTTGACAAGGTCGTAAGACTTGGGCAAGAAAACAATATGTAAAATGTAGCTGGTTGAACACGAGGGTTCCCTACGTATCCTTTTACAAGGAATCAAACCATGCATAGTTCAGGGGAAAGATACAAATGATATTTGAATACAATGCAATAGTTAAAACCACGAACGAGCATACCACCTGAAAATCATGAAGATGAGATCAATGTAATGCAATAATCAAAACGACAAACGAGCATACAGCCCATACATCATAAAGATGAGATATGCGACAAGCCAAAATATGTACCGCGTAGAAAGGGTGAACAGATGCAAGCCAAAATATGCATTACATAGAAAGGGTGAAAACTACAAACCAAATCACACCCATGTGGTAAGGGCGAAAGATGCAAGCCAGACTACGCATCATGTAGAAAGGGTAAAAGGTACAAGCGCAATCACACTCGTGTGATAAGGGTGAGAGATACAAGCCAAGTCACACTCATGTGATAAGGGTGAAAGATGCAAGCCAAATCATACTCGCGTGATAAGGGTGAAAGAAAATGCAATGGTTAAAAAAACAAGCCTAGATGCATTTTACCGCAAAATGGGTGAAAACTATGCTGGGTTTCATGCTCTTTAAACATTTAAAGGGGCAAACGAGTTTTTGCAATTCAATGTAGGGGACCATTCCATTTCGGGAATTCTAGAAAACATCTCGGGGAGCGATGTTCACGGAGACGACCTTGTTAGGATGTGAACCGTACTTGGACTTTACGTGTACAACGCTACCAGAAAGTGATACTCTAAATTGTATCAAATACATCTCTGCTGATTGAAAACGGGTCTGAGTTCACAATTTAACATTTGCTGGGACAACGGTGAGACAGATAGAAATACATTCTGAACTATAGTTCCGTAATTCCTGAAATCTGGTACAAGTTTTGATGTTCTTCTAACTGAGGAGGGACTTAACTATGCACACCCATGCTCAAGACTTCATAACAAAAACAAAATAAAATGCTTCGCAGTTAGAGCCGGCTGGGTCAAAACAAGAGACGACCTTCAATAAACCCGACTGGGTTACGATAGCAGCAAAAGGATAGATCAGGAATTTCACAACCCATGGCCCCTTTAAATAGGCTTGGACCCTCATTTTGCATAACTCTCCACCCAAAACTCTTCTACCTCTCTCTCTAGGATCCTCATCTCTCTAGATTTTCCTTCTATCTACGTTACCTAACAAACCTTGCAAATGTTTTTTTGAAAACCCTTTCACTCCTC
This sequence comes from Camellia sinensis, assembly GCF_004153795.1. NCBI lineage: Eukaryota > Viridiplantae > Streptophyta > Magnoliopsida > Ericales > Theaceae > Camellia > Camellia sinensis. The sequence continues at coordinate 1,008,321 of NW_021025114.1, read as the reverse complement.
TATATTTTGAACTGATTAAAATTTGATTTTGTTAAATTTTGGGATTTCTCATGATTTTTCACGTGTTTGCCCAAGCTTTTCCCTTTCCTCCTTTGATTTTTCACTTTCTCTTTATTTTCTCTCTCATAAGGTTTGGATTTTTAGATTTTTCACTCAATCTCACTCACCCACTTACTTTTTCTCTTACATTTCTCATTTTTCTCTCATGGTTGATGATGAGGTTCCCATTTTGGACCCCACTGCGGGTATTGGAGCCATCCTTGGTGAGGACTTAGCAGCCGAGTATGTTCCTCCTCCTATGCTAGAGCCTGAGTTGTTCCATCTTGCTGATAGACCTTTCGATGTGGCCACCTACCAGCCATGCACACATACTTTGATTCCTGGTGGCATTTTGAGGTTTGAGGGCCTCATTCCTGGGATTGATGAGGACGTCCTATTGCGAGAGCCATTGGAGCACTTATCTACTGATGCTTCCACAGTAAGAAACTATTCTCTTTGAATATGTTTATTAAAACATTATTGTCATTTTGCTGAAAAATGTTAACCATATTTCTTTTGCCACAAGTGATGGCCAGGAAGATGGGTAACTACGGGGCTATTTTCGGCCCTCGGCACTGGTACGAAAGGCTCCCTCAAGAGGTTCGCACTATAGTTGATGACTCTGGCTTCGGTCCTTTCTACTCAAGCCTCATACAGATTAGGGCTAAGCCACTGCTATACGGTGCTCTGGTGGAGAGGTAGTGGGACACCACCAACTCCTTCCACTTTCCATCTGTTGGGGAGATGACTACGACTCCCTATGACTTCTTGATGCTCACAGGTTTACGAGTAGTGGTTGGCGACCCGATTCCATTCGATCCTGATATATTACAGCGAAGAGCTACATAACTTCATCTTCTCGGGCGATCCCAAATATTACAGGCCACGGGATGGTATGCTACAGTTGGCTCTTGGACCATTTCGCTACCCTTTAGCCAACCACTCCAGAGGAGGTTGCTCAGTACGTTCGCGAATTAATCTTATATCTCTTCGGTAATACCCTGTTTGCGAATAGGAAGCACACTGTGGGGTTATATATTTTTGGAGCACTAGTACATCTCCCATGAGTAGGGGGTATGATTGGGGTGGCACTATCCTGCGTACGCGCTATTGCTATATGAGCTCGACATCCAGCCAAAAGGAGGATTCACTTGGTGATACTTGAGAGTCTGGGAGGTACACCTCACACTTCCTTTTCTGTTCTGCTATGAACCATGCTTTATGCTTTGCACTTTCTGTTTATACTTGCTTCATTTGTCCACTTGATTCATTAACTTATTTTCCTTTTGTAATTATGGGTTTACACATATTGCACATCTATCGCCCATGTTCCTGTGCATCCCATTGAGTTGTCCGTGCCCGTTCTCGATTATATAACTTCAGATTGAAGCGTTAGAGATGTGCGAATCATGATTTTGCCTACTTCCGCCGCCTCTTTGACACAGTCACTACAGAGAGGGTAACAAAACCTCATACTGATCTCTATCATTTACTACTTTCATTTTTTTTATACTGTTCAACCCTTGATATCTGACATTTGCCTTGGATCCTCTACTTGCAGATTGATTGGCACCCTTGGAAGGGCATTCCCCAAGCATTGAGAGTGACCTATGCTGCCGCATGAGATGTTTCCACTATGAAGATTTTATTTGAGGGTCCGTTCAGCAGTGTCTATTACTTGGGAAAGAGATTCATTCGCCAGACACAGGGTCGAGTTGATCCCGACATTCCACACCCCCCATCCTCTAGGCATGAGGATTGCCGATAATATTCAGGACGGGCACATGATTGACCATCTCATGCTAGGAGAGGATGGTGATCAGTACCACGGAGCTGGCGACTTCATTGCGTTCCTACAGATTCGTGTGATGGCTCCTCCACTATGAAGATTTTATTTGAGGGTCCGTTCAGCAGTGTCTATTACTTGGGAAAGAGATTCATTCGCCAGACGCAGGGTTGAGCTGATCCCGACATTCCACACCCCCCATCCTCTAGGCATGAAGATTGCCGATAATATTCAGGATGGGCACATGATTGACCATCTCATGCTAGGAGAGGATGGTTATGAGTACCACGGAGCTGGCGGCTTCATTGCGTTTCTACAGATTCGTGTGCGACCAGATGGGGTGATCAAGTAGATCCCTCTTGAGAACATTGATGAGAGGGATCACAGGTTGGTAGTTGCTCCCGGCATCAAGCAGGTAAACACTTCCCCTATATTTTTGCCTACTGTGCTTTATAACTTTGTTCTACATTCTCAAGTTTTCTCTCAGTTGCAGGTACTTGTGGGGTATGTTGATGACCTCCTCCGGACGGTTGACCGACTACTTCTCATGGTACGGAGGAGACAAACTGCTTTGGCTACTCATGGGATCGAGGTACACTTACTCACTTTGTCCATAGTCTACTATTTTTGCAATCTTGCCCATAATTCTGCTGAATCTGTTCTAATATCTGTACTATTTTTAGCTTGAGCCGGCACTGGGTGCACCTTCAGGACCTCCTCCATCTAGGAGAAGAAGAGGGAGACGGACCCCAGTGAAAGGTAGAGAGAAGGCTAATCGTCTGAGAGGTAGAGTGACATAATGCTCGCTTTTTTCCAAGGATACTTTTGATGAGCATGTCGAGTACACTACCTCTGAAGATGAGGGGGATGATGTAGACTTCCAGTCCAGCGGTGCCAATGACGATAGTGATGTGCCTTCTCCGTGGCCGAGGATGAAGTAAGCTAGGATGGGTTGATATTTGTTTTTTTTTTTTTTTTTTTTGCTTTGTAGTTAGGAATCATGTAGCTTCAGATGGACCTCTCATTTTGTTTTTGAAGATTTTTCTTTTGTTTTTGCTTTTGTGAAACAATGAACAAGGTTGGACCCAATAGTTTATCAAAAGAGGGATTTTTTTTTTGTTTTTGCAGAACACGGGATGAATGGCACAACACTCACACAGTAGAGCACTTGGAACCGAGAACGCTTGCATTTTGAATTCATTCTAAATCGGGTAAAGAGCCTTCAACTAGACAAAATGTAAAATACAACTCAACAAATGAGAAACAAAACAAAACCGACTTAATAACACCAAATAACACATATTGAAACCAAGGCAAGACTCAAAACAAGACCGCAGAACTTTGCGCTAAAGCTAACTACCTCTGCAGCTGTGACTGCTTTAGGCAGAAACTTGGAACCGGCCGGGCCCAACTAAACATGGCCGAGCTTTAATAGGCACGATCAGGTCTAAAAAGGTGGTTGGGTAGTATGCCAAAGCTGCTATGCACTCACCCATTCCCAATCTCTATTAAAGGTGATTCCTACTTGCCCCTAGTTGCAGCGGAACTAGCATTAGGCTGATTAGATGTTTTTCTCGACTTCTTAGTTCGGGGGAAGCCCACTGCTTCTTCAGGTTCTGTTTCCCACTCTTTCTTATTTGTGATCCTCACATCACTTTGGCACTCAATCTCTATTTTCTCTCAAATCCCTTTCCTTACTTTTCCCTCAACTCACATCTCTCTATTCTTTAATCTCTCTTCTTTTTTATCCCTTCCCATATATGGTTGATGGATAAGCTAAAGGTTGTGGACACTATGATGGGGTCGAATATCCAGCTCTCACTGTCTTACTGCCTCACTGCTTGGAGGATGAGAGAACCTGTGACCCCTGCTGCTAACTTCTGTTGTGCCATTTTCTGGCGAGTGTGCTGACATTGGAGTAAAGACTGAAAACCTAACTCAATTGTGCTCCTAGTTCATCATTTTGACCACATTTTTTTAGTTCTTAGCTTTCTGCTAAAATAATTTTGACCAACATCAGAGTTTAGATTAACATGCTTGTTTGACTTTCTATTTTGAAATCATGTAAGCCAAGTTATGAGTATTGAAAATTTTCCTCTTTTGGGTCCAAGAAATGGTCTGGTTTTGGGGAAAAAAAATTAAATAATTTTCGAGAAAAAGTCAACTTCACTAAAAATCCTCAAAAAACTATTTTTGCAAATGGCCATTACCAGACCAACTTGGAATTAACTCTTGAGATGCACAAACTCCAATTTGAACTTGATTTGTCTAACAGCTGAAACCCTTAACGGATAAGACAACCGAATTTGAATGAAAATGAGCCAATTGGACATGGGTAGGATAGCCGAGTTTGAATAAGGATAAGCGAATCAACATGGATGAGACAGGCAGGCCAAAAATGGTTGGGGCCGAACTTCAGGATGAAGTTGCCTACGCATCCCAAAGATGGAAATCAGGCCTTACATAGTTCCCGGGTTAAGGTGCACTTGAGTATTAACACTTTCTTTTTGCGCTCAAACTTTTGCCAAAGCCGCCCTCCCGGGTTTTCGACCTTACGAGCTCTATTTTCCTTTAACTTGTGATTTTTTCCTTTCTTTTTCTCTTTTTCTCTTTTTCTTTTTCTTTTTCTTTTGTTCTCTTTTTTCTTTTTTCGTGCTCTAACTTTTGCCTTGGTCGCCCTTTCGAGCTTTCGGCCTAACGAGCCTCTCAAAGGTAGAGGATTTTAACTTGTCCATGTTGATCGGTTTTGAGATCTCTGAGTCATCTGAATCCGGGAGAATGGCTATTGTTCCTAAGCAAATTGTCGCTGATGAGGTAAAGGCGCATCCAATTGGGTTTGAATTTGCTTCTAGTGTTGTGGATAGGAACTTGATTGTCCTTTAGCAATAAATTTTCTCCTCTCAAATTCTGGGATTTGGCTTTCTTATCGGTCTCCATTGGCTTGAGAAATGACCCATCTCTGAATCTTCGATCTGATCTGACGTTTTTTGCCCCTAGTTCAAGGGATGCTTCTCATCCAGCTATACAAGCTTCCTTCGATCACATTTGACCTTATTGGCCCTAGTTCAAGGGCTGCTTCCAAGTCAGCCACGCAAGCCTCATATTGTAATTGATTGTTGAACATTCAAAATCAAGGTTTGAAAGCAAAGGGGCTGAGTCACAAGGCCGAGAGTGATCCTATGTTGTACAATCTCAAGATCAATTCCAGACATATCTTCGTAGGACCCCACCAAAATATCTTTGAAATCTTTTACTAAACTAATTAAACGCTCGTGTTCCTCCGAAGACAACGTGGACCCGATCTAGACTAAGCGGGGATCCTTCTCAGTACCCACATTAATTGCAATGATTTCATCTATGCAAGGCTTAGCACACCTCTCAGCCTCTTGGTCAATCAAATTTTTCAAAGCCTAAGCAATTTTTTCCTCTTTGTTTTCATTAAAATTTTGAAAATCTTGGTCAATGCAATAAATTAATGGCATAGAGAAGTAAACGGAATCTGCAGCATTCTCATTCAGAAGTTCTGGCTCTTCGGTTACAACCGACTCAAAAGAAAATGCAAAAGAGGACGTAGACAGGACCTTGGCACCCTGGTTACCACCCCTGGATGTGCCAGATTTAGACTCCCTAGAAGGACTTCAATTTGATTCCTACTTAACAGACTTGATAGTATTAGATTCAGGCTCATCATCTGGTTTAGAACTGTCAATGGAGCCCCTTTTGAGTTGCCAAACTAGGCGTGGAGCCTCGGCTGCATCCACAATGAGACTGGAGTAATTTATCACTGGCTCATCCCCAATCATAGAGATAGGAACCCAGTGTTAGAATTCATCAATAGGTTAGCCAGTGCCAGCCCTAATAGGACCTCTTCATCGTTATCCGAGCTGGCATTTCTATCTTACCTTGTACCGACACTGGGGTCAATCCGCTACTCCTCCTCCTCATTGTCTAACAACTGGTGATCAAAGAAGATCTCAAATCACGGGTATCTCATCTTGGTTTCTCGTTCGATCCATGGCTCTGAAAATCCACAGAAAGGGAAATCTTCCCCTTGGCGAACAAAGCGTCCGTTTAGGGTCCCCTTGATCGGCTTGTGGACCAATTCATACCCTTTTTGCTTTAACTCTCTTCCACAATTCATCCCCCTTCCTCTTCTTGTCTTCTACAGTTGGTTTGTATCCCAGCCTAAAAGCATGGGGGTTATGGCTTACTTCTCCGGCAATAGTATTTCTTTGCCTCTCGCTTCTACCTAGTCTTGATTCGGGATGGTGTCCTTGCTTATTCATCATATAGATGGATTGGGCACTCACATAAGTCCCCTAATCTTGTACCATGATAGATTGCACCAAATGGGACTCTGCCAAAGTGAACCCAGAGAGGAACACATCCTCTTCTCTGTGCAATATCTCTAACAAGGTTATGGTGATTCTCGGGGGAGGATGGATCGAATAATTGCCATAAATAGTCGCAATCCCCCCATTTGAAAGGATACTTCACTACTTGGTGCACCGTTGAAGAAACTGCCATCATTTGATTCAACCAAGGTCTGCCCAAGAGTAGACTGAAAGATGCTGGCACATCCATCACGTGAAATTTAACCTCATGTTCAGATGGGCCAATCAATATCTGGCTCTTAAAGGTCCCCATGACATCACAGTTTGTATTGTCGTAAGATAGAACAACTTGAGTCGTAGGCGTGAAGTCAGCTGGCTTTAAGCTTATGGAATAAGCGGTCCTTGTTGGGCATACATTGATTGCAGAGTCGGTGTCCACCAACACTACCAGGATCTACTTTTTTTGATTTTCCAGGATTACATACAGAAACATGTTGTGGTTGGCCCCCTCAGGTGGCATCTCTTTGTCTGTAAAAGACAACACTAGAATAACATCCCCAAATGTGACCAAAGACACCAGTTGGTCAATCGTGGTGTCTATAAACTGTTTGGTCTTGTTCAGTGCCTCTAGCAATGCTTGTCGGTGTTCCTGGAAAGCCATTAGCAGCCTCCAAATTGAAATGTCTACGTGGATCTTCTTAAGTTGCCTTAATACTAGGTCTTCTTCTATGTCCTTCTTCTTTAACTTCTTAACCTCTTTCTCGAAGGGTTCTGCTTGATCTAAGGATGGGGGTTTGAAATAACGACCACTTCTGGTCATGTGGTTAATCTCATCTGTGTACTATGTATTGTCAGGGGTACTGATTTTCCACCCCTCATCAGTGTACGCAAGGCTCAGATCACTATCCTCCCACCATTGTCCTGCAATCATTACTGGGCCATTATCGGGCTCCACCCAAATCATGTTCACGTCGTGTCTTTCATTGGCATGATGCTCTTTCTTTGTGTCCGATTCAATCTCTGCCTCCCGATGTTGTCTGAGTTTTGTTGGCATCCTTTCCCTGTCACTGAATTCCCATCCAGGCTTTTCTGTAGTGTGGACATTGTCTGCTTTTGACTTGACATCCTCAATTATCTTCCCTTTCTCCTGCTCCCAGCTATTTTCCTCTGTATTTCCTCTATTCTCTCTATTGGGAACCGTTCCAACGTTAGCTGTTTCTCAGTGATAGGCATGTTCTTAGCCTTACTTTTCTTACCAATTTCCTCCCATTTTGGATTCTTCTTTATATGTTCTTCTGTATCGAATTTCTCTTCACTACTTAACCACCCATGGCTGGATTCAGGTTGGCTCGAATCCCACTACCCAATCTGAACACTGCCCATATCTTCTTCCTCAAAGAAGTAGAGGTTCTTTACGTTTTCTTCTCGTTCTACCTGGTCATCAAGACCTTGCTCAGGCCAGTCATCCAGACTTTGCCCAGGTCTATTATCTCCAATGGTGTTGATACTGAGCGAGTTTGGTAGTATGATTGCAGGCTTTGGCTGATCAGAAGCCATAATATACCGACTGGGGTCATATTCTTCCACGGGTGAGGGCCCCTTTGCCATAACTTGGGTGTTAGACAACCCTTCCTCTGGTGAAATTCTCTTCTCTTCGCCTACTGCAGCCACCGGCTTTGTTTGGGTTTCGGGTGTTTTATCCATCATGCACAAATCTGTGCTATCAGGAATAATTACCTTTGGTTTAGGCAAGTGGGATGGGGTGATATATATACTGGGGTTAAAGGTGGGTGGTAGTATATGGATAAGGTTGATATTTCTAGGTAGGGGAACTTGGTTGTGAATAGGGAGTGGGTTGGTGGTTACATTTGGCTTTGATGGTGGAGCTATGATTTTAGTGTCGATGAGATCTATGATCTCATGATGAAGCCGATAGCAACGATTAGTGGGGTGACCATGTTGTTGGTGGAAAACACAATATTGGGTAGGATTGTGTTTAGCTTGGAGTGGGTCAGGGAGAGGTCAAGGATCAAGGGGTTTAAGATGCCCTTTGTCCATCAGAACCTTGAGAGCATGAGTTGGACTTATGTGAAGAGGAGTGAAGGTTCCAAATTGGTTTTGAGCTAGGCCGGTGGGTTGTGAGGTTGTGCTAGCGAATGGATCGACTATCTTGGCTGTTGTGGTGACGGTACTA
>NW_021025114.1:949930-999187 GCF_004153795.1 Camellia sinensis | reverse complement strand
CATCTCTATGATTTTCTCTCATTAACATCCACCATCTTCTTGCCTCGTCTTCTAGCATAAAAGTGGCTAGAAGCACTTTCTGTGTCTCCGAGTAGGGGAACACTTCAAACAATTTCTCAATGCCGAGAACCCATGCTTCGGTTTTCAACGGATCTAATCCACCATGAAACTGTGGTGGTTTCATTTTCTTGAATTCTTTGGTGAGAGCTATGATTCAGTCATCATTCTGATTGTCTGGCACGGGTGGTGCCGGAGGTGGAGGTGGCGGATGTGGTTGTTGCCACTCCTGTTGTTGTCTTAAAGTTTCTGCCATTTCCTGTATCAGTCTCTCCATTATGTCCATTCTGATAGTAGAGGATTCCACTATCTCATCACCTCTTGTTCTCACCATCTACGGAAGCAGTTCAAAACTTTGTCCATAGAGCTGTGCTTACATGGCACATCCATACAACCAAACACATATACATTAATAACTCACAACAGAAATGCAGTAGCATAAGTTCTAGACAAACAGGATCATTGAAAAACTAAGTCAACCCATGACAACTATATACAGACATATGCAAAGTCCTCGCCAACATGACAAAAATAAAATAGCATAGCAGAAAGGCGAAGACATGTCTCGTGCGTGAGAAACTAGGCTGACTCTCCAAAACTCGGTTGTTCCACACAGACTTCACTGGGGCTGGGTCTGTACCTCTCTTGGCTCACCTACAAACACATGAATGAGCGTGAGCGATAGCCTAGTGAATAATATCAAATAAAAACATACAAACAATATGTAGAACAACATACTCCGAATGGCCTTGGGCCCAATTCATATTTTTATTTAGCATTTATATACGCAATTTAAGTCAAGTGACTGTGGTTTCAAACGTACTGGCCTTTGGCGTATTTATCTTTTGTTCCTGTCAGACGGCCTCTGGCCCACTCATTTGGGTCAAAATGGCCTCTGGCCCATCCATTCATGTCAAGACGGCCTTTGGCCTATCCATTCACGTCAAAACGGCCTTTGGCCCATCCATTCATGTCAAAACGGCCTTTGGCCCATCCATTCATGTCAAAACAGCCTTCGGCCCAATCATTTATGTCAATCGGTTGTCCATAATTCAAACTATCAAACTGGTAGAGAAATAAGCAATTGGACAATTGACAAACTTCAAAATATCGATGTTACTCACAGTGATCGGTTGGTTGGTTTGCACTGGAGCTCGACCCTACACAATCCATGAACACAAAAGGGTCACCAACAATTCAATCCGTTCTTAAATTCACATTTTCCTCTTTAGGCTATATTCTTATCTCTTTAATTCAATTACAATGCTCAATGCATGCCTAAGAGTACTTAGAAGTGAAAGAGAACAGAACTCAGAATGCATAAACAAAATTTAAGAAAACAGGGTCCCCGATCGAGCGTGGACTTCACTGCTCGAGCAAACCCTTGAGGCTTGTAAAAGTATTGGGAGCATCAAAATCACGCTCGAGCTTGAAGTCTAGCGCTCGAGCGGAAGGCCTCTCTTCGTGGTTCCCCGCTCGAGCGTGAAATTACCCCGCTCAAGCGGACGCCATGTCTGCAAAAAGTGCTGGATGCATCATTTTTACGCTCGAGCGTGAACTCGGACGCTTGAGCTGAAGGTCTGTCTACATAGCTCCCCGCTCGAGCGTGGACTTTCCCCGCTCGAGTGCACATCCAAGTCTGCAAAAATACTAGGAGCACGAAATTCACGCTCGAGCGGCGGTTTCCATGCTCGAGCGGACTTCAAATTTCTAGAAAATCCAAAACATGTTCTTGAGCTTCAACTTCAAATTCAAAGGCTCCAAATGCATGATTTTGACTCAAACTTCATGTATATGTGTACTAACATGGTACAAACACTAGATTACAACATTTTGAAGCTCAATTTCATAAATCAAACCCATGCATGGCTCATTCTCCACCAAATTCATTATTAACATAGCAACTTCATGCATTCAAAGCTTCTACTCCCATAGATTGTACATGCATGTGACATATAACCCTCATTCTCATCCTATATGATGAAAAGATGGTCAAACACATGGATTTCAACCAATATTCAACATGAGTCATGTAATTCAAGCCCAAATATGCAAATTCAAGACAACTACACACATGCATGCATACATTGACCTTCAATTCAACAAAACTAACCCAATTTTATGTCAAACTTACTCTTGATTACCCAATTAGCTTGAACACACAAAATTACAAACTAGAATCCACGAGATACTCACCTAGGAGCTTAATTCTCCTAATCTATAGCAAAATCTTGGGTTTAATCTTCCAATTCTCCATAAACTTGAGCCAAACACAACTTTTCTCCTCTTACTCTCTCTAACCGACCCTCTCTCTATCCTTAGAGTCAAAAATTAGCCAAGATGCAACAAAATAGGAGAATTGATGTGTGGTGCCCCTTTTACAACAATTCCCACTAACTTAATTTAATAAAAATAAATTATTGGGCACTAAGTCAATAATTTAGTCAACTTAATTTGGTCCGAATTAGTTTTCAATTAAATTTCACCGTAGGCTCTAAAAATCACGCTAATCACAATGGCGTAATCAATTCCGGGTTCTGTAGCCGATAAGGCCTTCAATTTAATTTTCAAAGCAGACAGTCAAACAGATATTCCTACGGTGAACAGTTAGAAATTCAAAACCACATATTTTCACATAATGGCACACAAAATCATATTAAACACATAAGCATACTTAGGTTAAGGACCACTTAACATATTACGGGACAAGAGTATCACAGTCTTCCCCCCTTTAGGAAGTTTGAAGTAGACCGCCTAGTTTCCGATGTTCAGCTTTGACCTGCTGACATTGAAAACACTTGGACACATATTCTGCAATCTTTTTCTTCATTTTAGGCCACCAATAGGTTTGTTTCAAATCCCGATACATTTTATTATTACCCGGATGCATGGCAAATAAAGATCTGTGGGCTTCATCTAAAACCCCTTTCTTTAGTTTCGGAATATCTGGGACACACATTCTGTTCCGGAATCTCAGCACTTCATTCTCAATGCCAAATTCTGCCTTCGGACTTGTCTCATATTCATCAATCACTTTCTTGAAGAATTCATCCTCTTCTGTTTCTGTTTGATTTCATTAATGATTGCCGGCTCGGCTGTAATAGCGGCTATCAATCCGCCCTGTTCACACATCACTACTTCAATTTCAGACTTCTCAAAATCTTGCAAGATCTATTTCTGTTCAGTGAGCAAGCAAGCCATACTCCCCGTTGATTTTCTGCTGAAGGCATCGGCAACTGTGTTAGCTTTCCCGGGGTGATACTGAATCTCTAAATCATAATCCTTTATCAGTTCCAGCCATCTCCTCTGTCGCATATTCAACTCCTTCTGCGTGAAGAAGTATTTCAGACTTTTGTGATCCGTGTAGACTTCACACTTTGCTCCATACGGGTAATGCTGCCAAATTTTCAAAGCGAAAACAACTGCGGCCAGTTCTAGGTCATGCATTGGATAATTCTTCTTATGTGGCCTCAACAGTCGGGTGGCGTAAGCAATAACCTTTCCATTCTGCATTAACACACAACCCAAACCTTTATAAGACACATCACTTAAAATTACAAAATTCTCCGTACTTGAAGGTAGTGTCAAAATTGGTGCGGTGGTTAATCTTGTTTTTAGTTGATGAAAGGCAACTTCTCTTTCGTCGTTCCATTCAAACGGTTGCCTTTTTCGTGTCAATTGGGTAAGAGACACAGCTAATTTTGAAAAGTCTTTCACGAACCTTCTGTAATAACCAACTAAGCCCATGAAACTGCGAACTTCTGTAACATTTTTCGGTGTAGGCCAATTCACAATTGCCTCTATTTTCTGTGGGTTCACTGAAATTCCTTCCTTGTTTATCACATGCCCTAAGAAAACAATTTCGTCCAACCAAAACTCACATTTCTTTAGTTTAGCAAATAATTTCCTTTCCCGAAGTATTTGTAAGACAGTTCTCAAATGATGTTCATGTTCAAGTCTACCTTTAGAATATATCAAAATGTCGTCAATAAAAATCACAACAAATTCGTCAAGGTAGGTTTTGAAAATTTGGTTCATTAGGTCCATAAATGCTGCCAGAGCATTAGTCACTCCAAATGGCATAACAAGAAACTCAAAATGTCCATACCGCGTTCTGAATGCGGTTTTCTCAACATCCACTGCCTTAACTTTCAGCTGATGATACCCGGATCTCAAATCAATCTTACAAAACACCTGTGACCCTTGCAACTGGTGAAATAAGTCATCAATACGGGGTAGGGGATATTTGTTCTTTATTGTTACCTTGTTCAATTCCCGATAATCGATACACATGCGTAGGGTTCCATCATTCTTTTTCACAAACAACACTGGTGCACCCCAAGGCGAAGTGCTGGGTCGAATAAACCCCTTGTCAAGTAGGTCTTGCAACTGTTCTTTCAATTCTTTCATTTCGGCAGTAGCCATTCTGTAGGGAGTTTTAGAAATGGGCTGGGTGCCTGGCACAGTCTCAATAGTGAACTCTATCTCCCTATCCACCAATTCCCCTGGTAGTTCATTTGGAAACACATCTGGAAATTCTCTAACAATAGGGATATCATTCAATTCAGCATTTACAGATTGTTCAGACAACACATAACACAAATAACCCGAACACCCTTTCCTGATCAGTTTACATGCTTTCATTGCAGATATCAAATAAGGTGGAGGCACTACCCCATTACCCACAAACACAATCCCTTTATGTTCTGGTGGTTGAAATACAACTCGTTTTGTCACACAATCAATGGTGGCACAATTCTTGGTCAACCAATCCATGCCCAAAATTACATCAAAATGCCTAAAGTTCAAGGGCAGCAAATCTACATATAGGATAGCATCCTCAACACGCATATCACAAAACCGGTATATAGATTCACACAACACAGATTCCCCAGATGGAGCCGACACACATAGTAGATATGGCAGCAATTCTAAAGGTCTATTCAGTCTAGATGCAAATGCATATGTCACAAAAGAGTGTGTCGATCCGGAATCAATTAATACAAAAGCATCATGATTATATATAGAAATAGTGCCCGAGACAACTGTGTTGGCATTCCGCGTATCGCCCGGAACAAGCGCAAAAACTCTCTCTTGTCTCGCGGTATCCCCAGTGGTAGCGGATCTCAAAGTATTTCCCGGCTTTGGGATCGATGTAGTGGAACTAGCAGTTACCTTTCCACTATTTTGATTACAATCTCGGGCTATATGCCATACTTTTCCACATTTGAAACAGGCTCCTGATGCATGGTAACAAACTCCACGGTGCCTTTTACTACAAATGTTGCACATGGGAGCTGTGTCTCGGGAAGAATTTGAAGTATTTGAGTAGCCCGTATTTTGCATCTTTGAAAACTTCTTCTTTGAAAAAAAGCCTTATCTTTTGTTGCCTTTCCACTCTGTTGTTGGCTTAGCTTGTCTAGCTATGTTAGCCTCTGATATGATGGCCCTGTCTAGCACCCCAATGTAGTCTAGCTTCAAGACATTCACTCTTTCTAGGATGTCACTTCGGAGCCCACCTTTAAAGTGTCTCGCCTTCTTATAGTCAGTATCAATTACATGTGGTGCAAACTTGGCCAATTCGGTGAATTTGGCCTCATACTCAGCTACAGTCATACTGTCTTGCCTTAGTTCCATGAACTCAGCTACTTTCCTATCCTGAACACACTGCGGGAAGTACTTGTCGTAGAAAATTTCCAAAATTTTTGCCCAATCAGCATCTTTGTAATTCTCACGCATTAACATCCACCATCTTCTTGCTTCGTCTTCTAACATAAAGGTGGCTAGAAGCACTTTCTGTGTATCCGAACACGGAAACACTTCAAACAGTTTTTCGATGCCGAGGACCCAAGCTTCAGCTTTCAAAGGATCTAATCCACCATGGAACTGTGGTGGTTTCATTTTCTTGAACTCTTTGGTGAGAGCTATGATTCGGTTATCATTCTGATTATCTGGCACGGGTGGTGCCGGAGGTGGAGGTGGCGGATGTGGTTGTTGCCACTCCTGTTGTTGTCTTAAAGTTTCTGCCATTTCCTGTATCAGTCTCTCCATTATGTCCATTCTGATAGTAGAGGATTCCACTATCTCATCACCTCTTGTTCTCACCATCTGATTAAACTTACATTATACTTCATACAATAGATTTACAAGTATTCATATATTAAAGAGCATACATATTCGAATAATTTGCAAAGCAAGCAAATCACAAACTGATGACACATAATTGTTCACATTTAACAGTTAAGCGTATTCTTGATGCTTTCAGATTCATACTTATCACATGAATGCATCCTAGATCTTTTCTAGATGCTTATTGCTCTTTTGGACAAGTGTGTGAGTTATTAACTCGTGCTCTGATACCACTCTGTCATGACCTGAACCCGCTCCCGTGGGTTAAGGACATAACCGGCCAGTAATCATGAGATTACCTACGGCCTCAAACCAAAACAAATGTATTTTCAATAGAGATATTGGGGGCCAAATGGAAGCAGTTCAAAACTTTGTCCATAGAGCTGTGCTTACATGGCACATCCATACAACCAAACACATATACGTTAATAACTCACAACAGAAATGCAGTAGCATAAGTTCTGTACAAACAGGATCATCCAATAACTAAGTCAACCCATGACAACTATATACAGACATCTGCAAAGTCCTCGCCAACTTGACAAAAATAAAATAGCATAGCAGAAAGGCGAAGACAGGTCTCGTGCGTGAGACACTAGGGCTGACTCTCCAAAACTCGGTTGTTCCACACAGACTTCACTGGGGCTGGGTCTAGACCTCTCTTGGCTCACCTACAAACACATGAATGAGCGTGAGCGATAGCCTAGTGAATAATATCAAATAAGAAGATAAAAACAATATGTAGAACAACATACCCCGAATGGCCTAGGGCCCAATTCACATTTTTATTTAACATTTATATACGCAATTTAAGTCAAGTGACTGTGGTTTCAAACGTACTGGCCTTTGGCGTATTTATCTTTTATTCCTGTCAAACGGCCTCTGCCCACTCATTTGTGTCAAAACGGCCTCTAGCCCATCCATTCAAGTCAAGACGGCCTTTGGCCTATTCATTCACGTCAAAACGGCCTTTGGCCCATCCATTCATGTTAAGACAGCCTTTGGCGCATCCATCCATGTCAAAACGGCCTTTGGCCCATCCATTCATGTCAAAATGGCCTTCGGCCCATCCATTCATGTCAAAATGGCCTTTGGCCCAATCATTTATGTCAATCAGTTGTCCATAATTCAAACTATCAAACTGGTAGAGAAATAAGCAATTGGACAATTGACAAACTTCAAAATATCGATGTTACTCACAGTGATCGGTTGGTTGAGCTCGACTCTACACAGTCCATGAACAAAAAAGGGTCAACAACAATTCAATCCATTCTTAAATTCACATTTTCCTCTTTAGGCTTTATTCTTATCTCTTTAATTCAATTACAATGCTCAATGCATGCCTAAGAGTACTTAGAAGTGAAAGAGAACAGAACTCAGAATGCATAAACAAAAATTCAGAAAATAGGATCCCCGCTCGAGCGTGGACTTCACCGCTTGAGCAAACCCTTAAGACCTGCAAAAGTACTGGGAGCATCAAAATCATGCTCGAGCTTGATGTCTAGCGCTCAAGCGGAAGGCCTCTCTTCGTGGCTCCTTGCTCGAGCGTGAAATTACCCCGCTCAAGCGGACGCCATGTCTGCAAAAAGTGCTGGATGCATCATTTTTACGCTCAAGCTGAAGGTCTGTCTACATAGCTCCCCGCTCGAGCGTGGACTTTCCCCGCTCGAGCAGACATCCAAGTCTGCAAAAATACTAGGAGCACAAAATTCACGCTCGAGCGGCGGTTTCCACGCTCGAGCGGACTTCAAATTTCTAGAAAATCCAAAACATGTTCTTGAGCTTCAACTTCAAATTCAAAGGCTCCAAATGCATGATTTTGACTCAAACTTCATGTATATGTGTACTAACATGGTACAAACACTAGATTACAACATTTTGAAGCTCAATGTCATAAATCAAACCCATGCATGGCTCATTCTCCACCAAATTCATTATTAACATAGCAACTTCATGCATTCAAAGCTTCTACTCCCATAGATTGTACATGCATGTGACATATAACCCTCATTCTCATCCTATATGATGAAAAGATGGTCAAACACATGGATTTCAACCAATATTCAACATGAGTCATGTAATTCAAGCACAAATGTGCAAATTCAAGACAACTACACACATGCATGCATACATTGACCTTCAATTCAACAAAACTAACCCAATTTTATGTCAAACTTACTCTTGATTACCCAATTAGCTTGAACACACAAAATTACAAACTAGAATCCCTGAGATACTTTCCTAGGAGCTTAATTCTCCCAATCTATAGCAAAATCTTGGGTTTAATCTTCCAATTCTCCACAAACTTGAGCCAAACACAACTTTTCTCCTCTTACCCTCTCTAGCCAACCCTCTCTCTACTCTTAGAGTCAAAAATCAGCCAAGATGCAACAAAATAGGAGAATTGAGGTGTGGTGCCCCTTTTACAACAATTCCCACTAACTTAATTTAATAATAATAAATAATTGGGCTCTAATTCAATAATTTAATCAACTTAATTTGGTCCGAATCAATTTTCAATTAAATTTCACCGTAGGCTCTAAAAATCACGCTAATCACAATGGCATAATCAATTCCAGGTTCTATGGCCGATAAGACCTTCAATTTAATTTTCAAAGCAGACAGTCAAACAGATATTCCTACGGTGAACAGATAGAAATTCAAAACCACATATTTTCACATAATGGCACACAAAATCATATTAAACACATAATCATACTTAGGTTAAGGACCAATTAACATATTACGGGACAGGGGTATCACAACTTCAGCCCAATTTGCAACAGTTATGGTCACGGAAGAAGCACTGTATTTCCCACTGAATTCTACCCACAAACTGATATCAATTGTACTACCTGTGCCATTGATATGAAGCCTTCTTGTATAGTTTCACTATAAAGCACATACCAGGTAGAGAGAGCCAAAACATCCCTATGAGGGGGTAAGGTTACCCTGTCCTAGATTTGACATGATCTACGGTTTTACTACTTCAAGCAAGTAGTTTAACAAAAATCCTACATATGGGTGAGAATCCTGTCTTTAGTTTGAATAGTCACTATGGCTTTACTATATGCACTAGGTCAAATGGTCAAAAAGGGTATCTCAGCAAGATTACCTAATATACCTCTCACACCTAAGACCGAGAAGCAAAAGGAGGATCAAACGGTACAGTGGTAATCCAGATCCAAGGGTTATGTTTCCAACAAGGCAGAGCCCCTTTTGGCAATTGTAGCTTACTTTTCGTGCTCTTCGAAGGGGTTTAGTCTCCTCAGACATGATAGCCCTACAGTTCAGACTCCTATTGTTCTAAATCTAGTTTCACAAGTGTAATGTGAAACAAAAAGAACACAAATGAGTCCAAATACAACAAATCTTTAGAAAATCAATTTATCATCGGAGATACCGAAAATGGATTGCATTGCGAAATTTAGGTGTCGTCACCTAATATATTTTTGGGAAACTTAGGAAACCCGTGACTCGTACCAAAGGCCACTTGTCCATCATTACCAAAGTGTCTTGGCTCAGGAACTTAGGTATGAGAGGGGAAGGTCATGAATTGAGCACCCCACTCACCAGATCAAAGATCGGCCTCTACTAATCATGATGTGATTTTTATGTGCATTATATGCTCTTGTTCCGATTATTATGCTAACTTACTATGTGAGGCACACAAGTATAGACTATTTCACTCAATTTGGAATGCTTTGATTTTTTGTTTGTTTGAATTTTTTTTGAATATGTGCTACTTGAAAAAGGCAGCTCATATATATATTTATCAAATCATCCCAACTTAAGTGAAATAGCCTTCATCCATAGGCATTCAAAGAGGTATATCAAATAAGCACTTAGCCTCAAAATAGAAGAAAATAGTTAGAAAAATGCATGCTCTAATATGCCAAGTGACTAATGCAACACATACAAAATGTAACTATCGGATTCGGCTCCTTAACATGACATGTGGATCAATTCAAGGCATATGGTATAACATGTAATTCAAACAAGAAATAATCA
The DNA here is from genome assembly GCF_004153795.1 of Camellia sinensis. Taxonomy (NCBI): domain Eukaryota; kingdom Viridiplantae; phylum Streptophyta; class Magnoliopsida; order Ericales; family Theaceae; genus Camellia; species Camellia sinensis. Next base: position 988,990 of record NW_021025114.1, on the reverse strand, counting down.
ATGTTTATCAAGTGTGATGAGTCAAATCCTAGTATATGGAAAAGTGGATGCAAGTCATGGTATAAGACCAAAAATATGATACTACATGCAACCATAGTAAGCAAGTGAATAAAAGGGAGAAAGAATAGGGGTTGGAAGACATACACAATATTACAAGTGTTACAAATTGGCCCTCGCACAAGAAGGTCTAAATGAATGTCCGAATCAACTAATTAATTACAAGGCCGAACGAATAATTACCTAATTTATTACAACAATAACATGACAACAATAATATATGAAGAATGAACAAGCATCACATGCGCGCCGACGAAGACAGTCCTCAGAAACTGCTCTGTCTGCCTTCTAGGAAACTGCTCTGTTTCACCCTCAGCCATTGCTCTGTGTTTTCAGCAAATTGCATTATGTACCATACTTTAGAGTTCGACCGGCCCACAAAGAGGCCCGATTGGGTCCAAAAAAATCCGACCGTACCCTAATTTTTTTGTAAAAAGATTATTTTGTGCACTGAGGTGAAAAAAGTGCCGATAGAGTATTTCTAAGAGATGTTTGTCATCTCTGTCCTTCCTTATCATGAAGATAATCAAGGGAGGGATAGATTCACTTCTCAAATCATCAACCAATGCAAATTTGTTGCATGATGATCTTTAGAAGCAATAGGATAAGAATTCAATAAACAAAACAAAAAGATAAACATTACCTCCTTCCTATCATGAAATTGGTCAAGAAAGAGGCAGACAAGCTCAACTCACAAATCATCAAGTCACAAGATAACATGATGATCATGGAGCAACCAAAAAAAAAAAAAAAGTGACAACTCAAAAAGTGTTGTCAACTCCTCTCCTTACCGTTGGAATAAGGATGAAACATCCATTTCCATGCTACAAAGGAGAGAGTTTCCAACGCCTCTTAAGAAAGAGCTCTCTTGGAGCATCAAAACAAGTAACCAAAAAAAAAAAAAAAAAAGAAGAAAGAAATTTAGACAAGTTTAGCAAACTTGTGGCGGGGGCAGCTAAGCCTAAGCTCTAATCCTCCTATGACCACAAGGTTCCAAGTAAAGCTACAACAAGGTAAAGGTGATCAACTCAACGGATTGGCCACTATATCCTAAACACACCAAATCTGAGAGGACTTACAACAACACAAATATGATATTCAAAGCATAGGAAGCAAGAGCACAAATAGTGAGGAGGACTAGGACCCCTTTGTAACCCATGTTCAATTCATAACATAGAAAACAATCGGAAGACAGTGCCTAAAAGGTATAGGAATTTACCAAATAATGTGAAAAGAAAGAAGAAAAATAAACAAAAGAAAAACAAAGGGGTGCACAACTAGTGAGCTAGCCGATGAAAGGGTGACTAGCTCATTCACTTGTAAACAAGTTTTAATTACATTTTTAAGCTCAAATTAGATCTGAAATTAGTATGAAAAGGCAAAGAAAAGAAAGAGAAAGATGATAAAATAGCTCTAAGTTTACCTCTTGAAAGAGAGGAAAAGCTTCTTATTTAACAAACCACAAACTAAGCACTATCAAGGAGCTGAATTGGTATTCACAACCTCAACAAAAGCTTTAAGTCCAAGCTTCTATGGTGTATCTATTGTGTATGTATATTGTAAGAGAGGAGAGAGGAGTTTTGAGCAAGCCATAGGCTCTTGGATATTTTTTCTAACCTAAAACCATGAGGGATGGTCAAGTATTTATAGAAAAACAAGTTCCCCTGTCAGAAATATATGTCTGCCGCTGAACATGGCCGGCTAACCAATGAATTGTACGACCGGCCCAAAAAGTGGCCTACCTAGTCCAATTCTGGTTTGGCTGCTAGGTAGATTCGGCCGGGCCCAAATACCCATAGCCGGGTCAAAAATACCCATGATTAGGTCTAAAATACTCACAGCCGAGTCAAAAGTTTGAAAAAATGATTTTTCATGGTCTAAAACATTTTGGGTAAAAAAAAAAAAGGGCTATAAGGTTGGAATTATAAGCTCAAAACTGAATCCTTTTGCTGAAGATTCGAACGATTTTCATAATGTAACTTTCATCATCGAGTGTTCGGATTGAAGCATCCTAGTCTTAAGGGCGATCAAAATGGGGTGTCTAGGAATTCGAGGCTGGCAAGGATGGAGATGCAATCCCTTGTTACCAGGTTTACTACCTCAACAGCTTCCAGATGTTCAACATGTGGTTAGTCACTTTAAAATGATCATTTTGTCTAAATGATTGTATCTAACATTTCCTATTTTCTGACTCGCACTTCCTCTTTTACAGTACACGGTTGCCTTTTCTGAGGTGATTGTTATCAGCAGTGATGATGATGAGGCACATGATGAGCTAAGTAGGCCCTCGAATGACTCTTCTGCTGGTAATAGTGTTTTCGGCAGAGATACTAGCAGTGGCGATGATGGATTCGGTGGAGCTAGTATTCCGTTGCTTGTTAGGATGTTGGCTCTAGCTGCTTAGTTTATATTCCACTTTTTTTTTTTTGCCCTCTTCTTTTCCCTTTTTTTCTTTCTTTGTATAGCTTGTAGGAACTTCTAACTATGAACTATCTTGAATGTAATTATCCTGAATACCATGGGAACTTTTGTAACTATTTTTTGGAAACAACTTCTGCCGTTCACAACCCACACACACACACATATATATATATATATATATATATAACTATCTGTTGCTTGTGGATAACTTCTGATTCTTTACTCTGCTTCACATCTGAGTGTTTATACTCATCTTAACATCATTTTCTCTCCTAAATTCTATAAATACATCCTTGCTCCTGTTCTGACACTCTAAAACTCATCAGATCACTTGGAACGGCTTCTCCAGAATTTGCTGGCTAATACCCTAGGTAGCCGAATAAACATGAATTCTGCCGGTCCATTCAAGCAATTCCCAAGGTTGTCTTGACTTTTCCACTTCTGACAGTTTGTAAAAAGGTGGTACTTTGACTGCAAACTATTTATAACCACTCGAAGTTGTTGTTTATGTGGCCTTATGTATTCTTTTACTTCAAATGGTTCATAATGTTTCCCTTCCTTCCTTTTCCATTGTTCCTCAAGATATGGATCGTCCTCATTATTTAGGCTTCACCGGTTCATCCAATGAAAACTCCGGCGATGCCTTGGTTCCTGACTTAGAGGTAATACGTTCAAGAACTCCTTCCAATGGCTTTGGTGGTAGGAGAAGACTTATATGTGGAAGGAGAGAGGAGCCATGGACGGTTCTAGAGGAACCCATCGTCGACAACAAGAGAAGAGTTTGCGGCCACGGGAAAGTTGGCAGTCGATCCCTGAGCTATGTTTGTGCTTGTGGTCATTTTTATGGACTTGGCTCGGCGTTGGCTCATGGGTATAACCAACGTGCCTTACCCATAGGGTCTTTGTTTCCTTATCCCATAAACTTTCTAGAGGTAAACACTCTGAATTTGCAGCTTGTTTCCCATTTTGTACCATTGTTCTTCATTTATTTCTTCAATAACACGGCTTTCTTAGTTTTAGGATGACAACTTGGAGTTGCTTCGACTGCCCACTCTGGATTCTCCGGTGGTAAGTAGTGATGATTGGGATAACATAGAAACCGCTTCTGATGCCAAGAGAAACTTCAATGATCATGGTGATTCTTGCAGCGACGATAATGCACCATGAAACTTTTCAAACCTCCTATATAATTGTAGCCTTTCTCTTGCAACTTAGGCCAACGTTGGGTGCATATCTTCTTTATTTTTCCCTTTGAAGAACAAAAGGGAACACCTCCATGTACACAAGGCATTCGGTGTATATAAGCTAATGATATTGAGGACTTGTATGTCCTAGAACTACCCTCTTGTGAAATATGCTTTTCTTGTAATGATTAGGACCGACCCTCTCTTTAGTCGGAAATCTATTGTAAACCTTTCTTGTTTAATAGAAGTCTTCTTATGCATCAATCGGCTTCCTTTGTTTGCGTGGTTTGGTTTTTCAAGCACATATTGACATGTTAACTCTGCATTAAGCCTAATTGGCATCAATTCTTCCTCCCAGTCACAAACATAGCTCATTTGGAAAAAAAAAAAAAAGTAGGACTCTGCTCGTACAAAAGACCCATGTTGGCCACTTATTTCAGCTGCTGGTTAAAAAAGCGATTGGCCGAACCTATGATGCATCGACCAGCTATCTTGGGTTGTCTAGGGTCAGTTTCAACCTTTTGCCTCCTGAAAAGTTTATAAATGTAAGCCAACATTTTCATTCACTTCTACACCTTCCGAAACGCACTTCTCATCTTCCCTACTTCTTTTCTCTCTAGATTTTCGCACTCCCTCGCATTACCCAACTATCCATGCCCATTTTCCTTCGAAACTACCATTTCCGTCTACACTTTGAACCGATTGGTTGTGATTTGGTTGAGTTGAGTTTTCCACCCCTTATTACATGTTACACATGTCATAGCCTATTTTCCTGCTCATTCCCTTTGGTTTCTTTATTCTCTATTTGTTGTTCGAGCTTTCGGGTGACCCAGGTTAGACTTTTGGTTTTTCTTTCTCCCTCCCCCTCATTTTTGTTTCATCCACACCTATTCCTCTTGATGGACACTGATATTCCTCACAAGGATGCTCGTTCTACCGTCCCGGAGATTGATATGCCTTGTCCAGCCCCTAAGGCCGACGTTCACATACTCGTCAAAAATGTAGGTATTCAGATAAAGGACCCTGACTTGGAGACTGAGGATATTGTTCCTCCTATATTTGGTCTAGAGCTACCACCGCTGCACCTCAGGCCATTTGATCTGGCCACCTACTAGCCCGATGTTCACTGCTTGATTTGTGATAGCATGCTCACATTTATTGAGTTTGGGCTGGGGGTTGCTCTAGACACCCCATTTTTGACTTGCCTTAAGACTTGGGCACTCCCTTTTGACTTCCCAATGATGAAAAAGAGAGGTGTTAATCTTTGCAAGTTCTACGTCAGGAGTTCTAAACATCAAACTTTAAACCCTCAAACGACATATTTTGGACAAAATATTTTTCGACTAAGATGGAAACTTCTTTCAAAAAATAAGTTTTAGTGCTGTAAATCCAGACGTTACCACAATATTCTGAGATGGAAATGATGAAAATCAAGGCGTTGTATTCTTTTAATTAGTAGAAGTGAATGGAAATGATGAAATCCTCTAAAATACATGCTTCTCCTTTCAATTCAGACTAACCTGCTCCTGTTGATTTGATGATATGCCCACCAACTAGTTGAGCACTAAATGATGGCCACCCAAAAAAACACTCGACCGATCACCGAAAAGCTCAGCCATCTAAATGTTTCAGGTACAAAGCATTTTCGGGGATTTCAAATTTTTTTTTCTCACTTACCACAGATATCTCAGATATATGTTGCTTGAGCTCAGCCTTTTTCAAAGGGTTGGGAAAAAACTTGCTTAAGGCATAGAAAAACTTGAGAGCTCTCTCTTTCTTCTCTTGCCGCCTACCTACCACCTTCACCTTTTAACACTAAAACCTCCATTAAAGCTTGATCTTAAGCCTTGGAAAAAGGACTCTGGACATTAAAGAACACTCTTAAAAGCTCTTAACGGACGTTAAAGGGAGTTTGTGAACAAGAAAGGATTATCCTTTGTAAGAGATGAATCCTTGGTCCCTTTGATCATCTTCTCCCTACTTTTTCCTTAATTCTAACTTTATTTTCAATTATGTAATTGTTGTAAATCCACATGGATGTGGAGGGAGTAGCCTTAGCCACTTATCCATTGAGTTAATAGTCTTTTCTTTGTTTCATTGCTTTTTTTAGCTTCAACTATCTAATTCTTGTGAATTTTGGACCCTTGTGGATGTGATTGGGAGTAGTTTTAGCCATCCATTCACAATTTCCATAAGTAGGATAGCTCTTCTTACTATTACACCATCCCCTCTCTCAAGTGTGCTAATCTATGTGTTTCAACTCTTTGCTCAATGAGAATGAGTGTTAGAGGTTGTTTCATGAGGTTACTTAGGTGATGCATGGGATTTGGTGTTGATAAATGTCGTTCTGTATTTTTCATTGAGTATCTTGGAAATAAAACACGAAATTTTGGGTCAAAGGAATTTGAAACCCCCATCAATCATTTGTGAACATAGAAAGGGGCGTCATCATCCTTGTTTTATGACTAGATGAGGAGTTTTCAATGAGTTTGATAAATCCCTTGTTTTAGTAAGCAAAGCTTCTGCTAAGAAATAATTTGTATTAATCTACGCTCTCCACTTAATAGCATTGATTTGGGTATTAACTTGCCCTTATTCACAAAGAGAAGATGTAGGTTACTATCTATTTCTTGGGCTTCAATTTGTTTTTATTTTGATCCATTTAATGTGTTCATTTAAGTAAAATATATGTTGTATATACTTGTTTATGCTATTGTTGAGGGCTATGGTCCATTCATCTCCTCCCCAGGTGACCCCCGTCAGCAAAGGAGGTGAAAAGTGTGAAAACCCCCCAGAAAGTCTCTCTTTGGCCTCTGTCCTGAGATCTTGCACTAACCTAATTCCCAGCCGAAAAGGGAATTCAGCCGGCCACTTTCTACTTCGGCCGGCTTACCTAGTGTCTGGCCAGTCATTATCCCTAAAGAACAAAACAAACAGGTCTTGGGGAATGCTCCTCTGAACAGTTCTGGAACCCCTATATCACTTCTTTTCTTTATTTAGTATGATTTGTTAGATTCAACAATAGTTAGGCTGGTCGATTTATTATTGTAATAATTTCTCTTTTCCTTATTTAGATTGTTATAATAATCTCCCAACCCCATGTCTTTCTAATCCTTTTATTTATTTGTTTTCAGTATTACATCGTGTTTTCTTTATCATCTCTATATATTGCATCCACTTTTTAGGCATTCAGGTATGGATCATCCGTACTAAAAGGATTTACTATCTTCAAAGATGAATACGTGTATAAATCCATGTATTGTGTGATACTTATACTACATTTTAGCATCTGGATTCCTAGATGCATGTTCTATATGTATTGCATTAGAAACTCGCATATAGGATCAAGGATATCTATACATATCTGTATATGTTGTGACTCGCCATTGGAGTATTAGGTGAGCATTTTTGAGCTTTAGCATATTGCATATACACGTTCCTTACCATATCTGTCACTATAGCATGAGGCTAATGGCTTCAGTGAGATATTTGTCTAAATGCAAATGAATGGAGGTTGTGTTATTTATTTTGGAGTGTAGATGATTCTTATGCTGTGGATTTTATCGAAGAAAACTTTCTCAAATTGCATGAAGTTAGAGAATAACCAAAATTTACGACACGATCTATATTTAAATGCTTCACATAGTAATTATAGCATTATTAATAATCAGAACATGGATTTACATTAATTATAAAAACCATATTACAACTTAGTAGAGGCCGATCTTGATCGGGTGAGTGGAGTGTTCAATTAATGACCTTCCCCTCTCATACTTGTGTTCCTGAGCCGAGACACTTTAGTTATGAGGGACAGTGGCCTTTAGCATGAGTCCTGGGTTTTCTAATTTCTCCAAAAGATTAGGTATTGACTTTGAAATCTGGTGTAGTCTATTTCTGGAAATATTTACAATAAAATGGATCTTCTATAAGAGTTTTCAGATTAAACAGTCATTTTCTGTATCACATTGCACTAGTGAGACTAGATCAAGAGATCATGAGTCCAAACTATTGCTCCGGATGTGCATTTTCAAGAGCGACAACTGCACCTATCCCATGGCACTCTCGGTAATCCCAAAAGCATCCCACAATTGCTCAGGATGTGCTTTGTCAAGAGCGACAACTGCACCTATTCCATGGTGCCTGACTGGTAAGCCTCGATCTAAAACCCACATGTTTGCTTTACATTTGCTCATATCTGCACTGTACTAACCAATTTTCTTGCAACACCATGATGATTGATAGATGAAGGGATACGTGATAGTTCTATCCCCTCGTAGAGTAGAGTTCGGGCCTTAGTAGAGTAGGCCGATTTCGGCACATTTTGCTAAGGGATTGCCAAGTTGTAGGCCACTCGCTCAACCATCGCAGCCCTTATAGAGAGGTTGTGAAATACCACCAACTCCTTCCACTTTTCTTCTGTGAGGGAGATGACAATATGTCATGACCTGAACCCGCTCCTAAAAGTTTAGGTAATAACCGGCTAGTAATCCGTAGATTACCGAAGGCCTCAAACGATCATACAAAATATTTATGCTAATAGGGCCACAAACAAAAGTATATAATAATGAGAAGTCCAATGAGCTGTGACAATCATGAGTAAAATCATAGAGTTAAGCACGTAACACAATAATACATATACATGCCCATCAAAATATAAGAGCCATAAATAATTTGTACATAGTGTTTACAACCCAAGACCATAAAAGTAAAAACAAAATAAGGTCAAGGTATGGTGTGAGTCAAGACAAAACTCTGTCCTGGAGGCATGACTCGATTAGGTCACAAAAAGGCTTCTGAAGTTGACTCTAAGGGTGTGCTCTATGCTGCTGATCACCTACATATGCATACATAAAATTAGGTGAGCGAAGCTCAATGAGTAATAATATAGTAAAGTAATGTAAGTAGATGATCATAAGGTTCTCACAATATCCATAATCATATAAACCAAGCGGCCTCCGGCTCAAGTATATAACAAGCGGCCTCAGGCCTAATCATATATCAAGTGGCTTCGAGCCCAATCATATAACAAGCAACCTTGGGCCCAATCATATAGCACATGTCATATAATAATAATAATGAAGTTCCTTCATTTCCAATCAATTCGTAATGTTGGCACCAATCAACATTCATAGTTCAAGGTACACAACAAAGAGCATAAATGCACAATATTACTACTCACAGTGTGTTTGATCTCACGGTGTCTCCTCTGCCACACGACCTATACAAACATTTCACATACATATTCGATAAATCATTTGCTTCTTTTTGTACTATTTTCTTCCATAATTTACAACCTTCTTTAATGAGTTTCTAATCATCATTTCACTCCCAAAAGGGTCTAAATAAGATTGGGAATGCGTTCCGGAGGCCTACAGTAGTAACACAAAACAACATAGATTTTTCCCTACTTGGCCGCACGTACGGCCAGTCCAACCGCTCGAGTGGTTTGGCTCCACACGTGCGGAAATTGCAACCACTCGAGTGCACATGGAAGGGTTGGTCCAGGCTTGGTTCATGGGCGCTCGTGCAGAGCCTGTCCCAGGCAATCCGAAAATGGCTCAAAGATGCAAACCTTTTCATCTCATTCCCAAGCCCAAGTTCATGTAAAAACAACTCAAAAACATGATATATAAGCATGATACACGTTTAATTCCACATTAAATATATCAATCTTGCATCAACAACAAATTCATGGACTCATTTCTTTCTCATATTCATACATTACATAAGCAAGTTCAAAATACATAATCCATGAATAATCTTCCAACAAATCTTGTTTTCATGAATCATCTAAGGGTTGTTTCATAGATCAATCACAAGAATGAACTTCAAAAAAAGATGGAGAGATTAGGGTTCAATTTTATGCCTTTACCTCAAGCCACCATAGAACTCAAAACCCTAGCTCAAAATTCCTAATTTCTTCTTAATTTCATGACAAAGATGAGTTAGAGACAAAGATTGTAAGTAAATTAGCATACCTTAACTCAAATCTAAGGTTTGTCCTTTGATTCCCTTCAAAATTCTGAGTTTTCTCTCTTTCTCTCTCTCTAACTTACTCTTTTGAACTCTCCTCCAATAATGAAGAACAAAACGAGGCTAAACATATACAGCTCAACTCATAAATCTTAATTTATTTGTTACGAATCGTAATTTTTTAATATTTCACCGTAAGCTCTATAAATCATGCTAATCGTAGATATGAAGTCGGTTTTTGTTTATCGTGTCTCTAAGGCTTTAATTTCAGTTCAAAGTTTTAATTGCAATAGATATTCATACTTTCAACAGATATTTTTCCAAATTCATATCAAACACATAATCACATGCATAATTAAGCATAAAATGAGTTGGGTTATCACATGATGACCCTTTATGACTTCTCTATGCTCATCGGTCTACCGGGAGGGGGTGATCCTATCCCTTTCGACTCAAATATGGGATCTTAGGACGCTGCTTAGCTCCATTTGCTTCGAAAAGTCTCCCCATAGAACCGTACGGGGATTATCCAATATAGCTGGCTGTACTGGAGGTTCTATGACATACACTCTGACATTCTCGAGTCCACTGCCTAATACACCTGCTATTTCTTTCTGTATGTCCTCAATAATATCCTGTTTGCAAACAGGGAGAATACCATTAGATTGTACATTTTGACCACGATTGCGACTCATTCCCTCATGCATGCAGATTGACTGGCACCCCTGGGTGGTCATGTGGCCAAGAGGGAGAGATATGCTGGATCTTGGGTAGCCTCCTAAACGAGGATATTTTTTAAAGGCCCCTTTAGCCAGGCTTTGTACTTGGAAGAGTGTTTCCTGCTCCAGAACTTAGATCACGTAGTTCTGAGCATTCTATCTCCACTGCCTAGTCGTATAAGGACTATTGACCGAATTACTAATATAGCTGAGCTCGAGGCCATGTTGGACAGCCAAGATGTAGAACTATGCCATGTGTCTAAAGATTACGCTGCTTTCTTGTAGTCCCATATTATGCCTCTCATCATCCCAGATACTGCCCAAGTATATTAGGAGTTGCTACAACTGATGCTCCTCTTCCTACCGATGCTCTTATGCTAAGAGGTGCTACTCCTACAACTGCTGCTTTGGCAATTGACCCTACCACTGGCTTTCCAACACTTCCATTTTCAATTACTTATATGAGGTCAAGTGGTGCCCTCAGGAAGGTTCCTTTAGAGCTTCCTAAGGACTGGGTGCTCACTTTCGCTTCAGATATGAGATAGGTATATCTTACCTCTTCCATAGCTTTCTTAGATACCTTTATACAAATTCATTTTGCTTCATTCTGCTTTATTCTACTTTACTTATGTTTTACACTACTTTACTCTGCTTTGCTCATACTTTGATCTATGTTAGTAGCCTCTTACGGCCTACACCGAGCGATCTTAGAGGTGATTAAGTCCTTAGTTCACATGGTGCAAAGGAGGGAGCACGCCCTTGCCACAGCTGGAGTTTAGGTATACCATTCCAACTCATTCTGTACTGTTTGTCCCATAGTTCTGTTCTAATATGCTCTGATAGACTATCTTCATCCCTGCACCCTTCTAACATGATGTTATGATTAAAACATGACAAATAATGTATGAATAACTCATATTTTTAGTTTGAAGTTGTGCATTTGAAAATAATGTAATATATAGGTAGAAATAGGTGTCTTTGTTCCAACTAAGAGAGAATACAAGCAAAGAAGAATTCGAAGCTCAACTTCTTTTATTCAAATACAAGAACAACATTCATACACATCTTAAAACAATATTTTAAGCATATAATATCATGTATTTGGAAGAGAAAAGAAAATAATAGGTTGTGTTGTGGCTGACATGTTTGCCTAGAAGGGTGGTTGTGCAACATTGCTCACTTTCTTCCCCATTCTCTCAAAACTCACACTATCTGTCCTCTTTACTGAAAATATAGAGTGTGTGTGTATGTGTTTGTAGTGAAAAAAGTGTTGAGGGAGGCGGTGTACTTATAGGAAAATTATGGCGAATTGTCTAAAGTGCCGTTTGTTGGAATGGAATGGAATATATTTGGATTTAGTTGAAAGCTAACGAAATGAAGGATGATTAGGATGTTTAATTATGGTTTAAAACATGATTTAGTTACGGTTTGTTTGATTGGAACTAGAGGTACTAACATATCTCAAAAGTACACATGATTTAGTTATGGTTTAAAACATGATTTAGTTATTGTTAGTTTGTCCATGATTTATGTAACATGTTCTCAAAAGTACACATCAATATACCTATATGCATATGGCTGGCCATGTGCTAGGGTTTTTTAGGGATTTTTCTTTCAGTTTTTGCACAAATTGTATATATATTGAAGAAATTTTGTGTACAAAAAAATTAAATAAGTTTAAAGATACAAATATGTATATATATACAATGGTACTTGATTTGGGGTCAAAATATAAATGTAGTAAAATGTGAGGACTAAAGCTTAATTAGAATATCTATTTTACGTGTATAGTTTAATTAAATTAGGGTTAGGGAAAGCAATTCAATTTAAGTTTCTTTGCTTCGAATTAAAAAAGGATTTATCGAACGAACATAATGAGAATAAAAAATCTAGGGTTTTAACCAATCAATCTATAATTAAGGAGTTAATTAATTAGTATTAAGGTGTTAGAAGTGATTTTTATGTTTTTGGGATCGATTAGGGTTCGCATGGTTCCGATCGAGACGCGTTCTTGATTGTACGATTGAAATTGTGAATAAACTTTTATTATAATAATCCAAAAGTAAGAGCCTTAATAGAATTTACAAAAGTAAGGGGCCTCACAATACAAGTTTTGGATTCGAGGGAGCAAGTATTATGTGGTAAGATTATCCCTTTTATGGTGTTGTGGAGACACCACAGGTTGAAGAGGCAACTTGGGAATAGGAGGTGGAAGTTCGCTCCGGATATCCAGATTTGTTTGAAGGTTAGTTGATCTATGTTATTTCTTTTATTTTATTTCATTTCTTTAATTTCGGGGATGAAAATCCCTAAGGTGGGAAGGTTATAGCATTCGGTGTCTTAAACCCGACTTGAATCCACTTATATTGATGCCCAGCAACACTTTCAAACCCTCGATTTGATGGGTTGCATTTTGTTGGGTTGGTTGAGCTGGAGTTAAATTCATATTTAGCATATAACACCTTTTATAATTTTGTTTCAGGAGTAAGGATGAAAAATGAAGACTTAGAAACACTTTTGAGCAAGTAAACATGTCTAGGGTTTAGCCACACAAGCGGCGAAAGTAGGATGCCGAAAAGCAGTGGAGGATCAAAGTTTTGGGTATGCCACCACTAGAGCAGTGGTGAACTTTGCGCGAGCAGCTGGACGAGGATACCATCATGCTTGAGCTCCACACGAGCGGCCACAAATCACTGCACGAGCGGCGAGGCCACTGCATAAGCGACCAAGGCTAAAAAGTTGCGATGTGACAACCTCTCAACCTAGCATTTTTTAACCTATTTTTTATATTTCTGCAAAGAAACCCCAGTCTTTCTTCATTTACTCCATCTCTCTCTTTCTCTCTCTCTATATATATATCTTTCTCTTCTCTCTTTCCTCTCTCCACATTAACTACACACATTCAACCTTTGATTTAGAGACCTTAGAGTCAAAATCAATGTCTAATCGAATATTAACGTTGTAAAGCTCGATGAGGGTTTTGAGATAATCGAAGCCATATGTTGATTCGAACAATTTATATGATTCTTATTCATCTTTTCCTCTTCTCTTTAAGAGGTAGGGTATTCATTTCATTTGTCTAACATGTGTTTATGGGTGCATGTGTGGCATTTTTTATAGAGAAATTTTGGATTATTGGTACAGATTTTGGAAATGCAAGATAGGAGGTTCGAGTTTATGAATTGATTGTATTTTGCTTTATATTTTTACCATCAAATATATACATATATATACATTGTATAAAATTGCATGAGGTTATTTAGAAATGAGAAAGCCCCAAATTTGTGAAAAGTCCTAATTTGCGACATTGCATAGATGAGAAATTGATGCTGATATATTGAAATTGATGGTGCTAATTCGAGAATAATGATGCTATAATGAAATTGGGGATAAATGAGTATAATTGTGGAATCATATCACTGTTAGAGATAATTGTTGAATAATTCTTGGTAGCTCGAATTGAGCTTGCCTGAATGGCCCGAATTTGTGCTTACCGGTCGACTGCCCGGACAACCACCCAGATGACCAATCATGGTTCATAATTGTTTTGGCCATTGGTGGAAAATGACATTGTTATAGACATTGATACAATAAGTTAACAAAAACCCATATTCATTGTATTGTTGAATTCATAGAAATGAAAATCCATTGTTGAACAGAGGTGTAGCAGCACATTTTGTGATAATTGAATTTTTTCATGTGTTGCATTGATTACATTAAAATATTATGGTTTTAATTGAACAAGGGTGGAAAATCCAAGTCATGTATAGTTGAAGATGAGAAAATTTGGCTCGATAGTCCATGGTGAAAGACTAAAAATCCGCACAGTGTACATGCTAAGGTGTATCTGGTTAAAAATCGGTAAATTTCGTGGTATTTAGGTGATACTTAGCGATTGTCACTAACAGAGTGTTACTTCAGATAGCTCACTAGATTAAGTGGTGTTTAGCGATAACCGTTGGTAGACACGTGTACTTTGAGAGAATTCACTAAGTTAATAATTATGAAATCGAGAAATGTTAATTTAATGCGAACATTTGGTTTTAGTCATTGTGATTGGTATAAACCTTTTCAGGAACTGGTGAATAGTTTTGAGCATACTATACATATGTAGTATCTGATTATGTACATGTGTAGAGACATATGGCAATAGGCTTTTTATTTTTTATTTTTTAGACTAAAATAGCATTAAAAGACAAAATAAGCTAAAATAGCTAATAATACAAAACGTCACATCAAATCCATAATCATTTCACTTTTTCTCTTGCAAACATTACATCCAACTACAAAAACAAAAAAAACAAAAAAATCCAACCCTCTTCACAAATACAACTATTTTAGTCTACTAAAATAGCCAACTTTCCAAACACCCCAATTAGCTGGTAAAAGATTACTATATTGGACTATATGTTCACCCTATGTGGCTGAAATCATTTTCAAGTGTTGATGGCATATGCCCTAATCTTGAGGTGAGACATATGGTTTATGTGTTGACCTGAGAGCGAGCTCTTTTGACCTATAGGCCTTGGGCCCTTTTTGTAGGTTGAGTGCCATTTTTTGTAAGGGTTGTACCCTTTTATACAATGTAAGCCTAAGGATATTTTATTTACAGATAATGTCGTTGCTTTTGAATTACATACTGTATATTCACTCTGTCTAGATATTGAACATATATGATGTATGGAATTGGAGAATCACATGTATCGAATGGGATTGATATATACATAAGAGAGAATCCCTTTTGATTATATTTATTATTGTCTTTTCCTCTGTTATAATTTCAGGTGTGACAATTTGGTACAACATGCCGATCCACTATAAAAATGGGGATTGAACAGGTGTAGGACACAGAGGTAACCCAAAAACATAACCTTATTGGAATGCTCGATCAGAGAACTAGCTTGATCGTTGGATGGTCCTTCCAACCTAATTAGATTGGGATGATCTTTAACTTCAATTTCTCTTGCAAGAACAAAATTGGGTGTATCATCTTGGTAATCCCATGTAGAGACAGATTCACATTCCACGAATACTTTTATGATTTAATTTTATGGTAATAAATTAAGTTATTTAAGTTGATTTATTATTTAATTATATATATATATATATATATATATATATGTATATGTAAATGTTTAATTTAAAATGTTATTAAGTAAAATAATTTTATAGTAATAAATTAGGGTGCTTATATTTATGCTTATTTTAAAATGTTATTAAATAAAAAATTGCGTTAAAAATGAAAAATTAGATTAAAGTAGTTTGATGATTTAATTTTATGGTGAATTAAGGTGTTTAGGTTAATTTATGATTTAATTTGTTATATACATGTAATATACGTATATTTAATTTAAAATGTTATTAAATAAAAATTGGGTTAAAATTTTAAAATTTGATTAAGGTAATTTTATGGTAATAAACTAGAGTGGTTAGGCTAATTTATGATTTATTTTGTTAAATATGTGGTTAAAATAAGAAATTATGGCCATGTTTCGCTTGTGATTTAGGGGAAAAAATTAATTTAAAAAACTTATATAAAATTGATAAGTACTTTTTTTTTTCTTTCACCGAATTTATTTACCTCTTTTTTAAGAATAAAATTAAAAAAAAAATTCTGAAACAAGTTTATAAAAATCAAACCAAACATGACATATATGTATTAGAGAAAAGAGAAAGAGAACATGTCATAAGAGTATTTAGGTAATTTTGCCACTGTTATTAAGAATGTTAGCTTTGCACTTTAGTCTTAAACCATAAAAGGTTCTTTGCCTATATTTAAATTACAAAGGGTGAAATGCTCTGAGGCAAAATCACAAGGAGACAAATTGATTTTACGTTAAAATATTACAAAGTTAATGCCAATAGCTTATAGTCACATAATTATATATCGAGATTCTTGTGTTTCAGTGATTTTTTGATCACATCATACAGTTAAAAGTACAAACAGTAGCATAAATTTTGTCCACTCTGAATCCTAATCCTCAACCAATTGAAATTTAAAGCAAAATACTCTTCTTATTGAAAATTTTATACTTAATTTTACTTATAATGATATGGTGATAATATTTTTATAATTAAATATTAGGGTAAATTAAACTAACTTCTCTCGAGATTTAAAGAAAATACATTTAGTATAATTACATTGAGTTCCTACGAGGTTTCATTTACATAACACTTAATCCCCCTTTTGTCAATAATTTGTTAGTTATATGAATGCAAAAATGATATTCATTTCTTTTACATGAAAATGTATATTTTATTTTATTTATATTTGTATTTTCATACTTATATGCATTAGTTCCAGTTCATTTAATTTTTCTAAAAGAAAAGTCAGTATAATTATGTTGCTATAGGACTCCCTGTAGTTTATCCAAAATATTATTTTTAATGAGCTTTATTTGAAATTAATAAGTTTTAATGCAATCGTATCATTATACATATAAATTTTATATACTTTATATATTGGTATTGGTATAGGTATAACATTACTCAACTTTGAAAGTGACACAGCGAGCTAGCTTAGTAATGGAATCAATCTTGTAATAAAATGTGGAATCTAATTGGGAGACATGAAACAAGGTGTGTCAATTACCACCCTTGGGTGACAAAAGCCATATTCCTAATTTGATTTGAAAGAATATATGTAGGATGAAACACTCTGAGAGAGAGAGGGAAATGCATGTTCTCATTTCTTAGGAATTATGGGCCATTACCAGACAAGAAACCTACATATTTGGGAAGAGCCTCCATTCTTTTTCTAAGTAATAAATTCCATGAAAGATGGCCTTTATTAAAGATTGTTTTTTGCTCTCTATTCCAATCATCGAGGAGAGAGGAAAGAAAAAAAAAATAAGAGAGAGAGAGAGAGAGAGAGAGGGAGAGAGACAAAAACACTAAATGAATGTGCTTTTAATGAATTTGAGGCAAACTAGGTGATATGCTATGCTATGAGCAGATGATCATAGTAAAGGGCACTTGTTCATGGCAACAAAACTGGTTTCTTGTCAAACAACTACTGTGGGGTAGACAAGATGATGTAAGGATTGATTTGATTTCTTGTGAAACAACTATTGTGGGGGCAGACAAGATGATGTAAGGATTGATTTGGTTTCTTGTGAAACAACTATGGCCCAAAATTCAATACGATAAACTAAACCTTAAAATATAGTAAGGTGATAAAAATATTTTACCAAATTCCTAAATCAAATACTAATTGAACATGTAGATCAGGATATCACAGTTTTTTTATTTTTTTATTTTATAACTCCGGTATCTCCAATCCGCTGATTTTAAGAGAAGTCAGGACTAATCCTGAAGGCCCTAAAGTTAACGACCGGACAAACCTCCAGTGGTCCCAAAGGGTGACTCGAACTCGAGACCTGTGAATTTTATCCTCCAGACTTTACCATTCGGCCACTTGCCTTGGGGTTATCAGGATATCGAAGTTGCTAATCCCACTTGGGAGATCTCGTAATATATCATCTTTTTTTTTCATTTTGCTCTATAAGAAATTAGACCGCTTCTCTCCCATCGGTCTCTTTTTAGATTCAGTATTATACCATTTTTTTTTCCCTATAAGAAATTAGTCAAGTTTCTCTCCCACTCCTACTGGGAGAGAAGATTGGGCTGTCCAATTAACCTCATGTGGTTCTACCACAAGGTCTATTTCAACGATTTCGTAAATTTATTTATCTAAAAATAAATATTATAAAGTCATAAATAACTACAATTGTTGAATTAGACTGATTATTTTTATACATATTGCACATAATGGACTTGATCTTCGAATAGACACTATTGTGTGCCCACAAAACCTGAACTGAACGGTTTTAATCTTCTCTATAAATCCCAAATCTATAGAAATTAATAATATCTATAGATCCCAGATCTTAGCATTAAACTCTAAGTGGTCTATTGAGATTTAATTAAGCACATCCGAAGCTGTGCAAGCCTATCTCATTAGATCTTCCTTACCAACTTTCAACTCAAGTTTTTCAACTATTTGCGCCACAAAACTTCTAAATCATTTTTTTCTTTCAATAACTAAAATGAAACAAGCCAGTCATAGGAAATAAAGTCAATTTATTTCACAAACACTTTTTTAACTACGTTTTTGAACCTTCTCTATAAATCCCAAATCTATAGAAATTAATAATATCTATAGATCCCAGATCTTAGCATTAAACTCTAAGTGGTCTATTGAGATTTAATTAAGCACATCCGAAGCTGTGCAAGCCTATCTCATTAGATCTTCCTTACCAACTTTCAACTCAAGTTTTTCAACTATTTGCGCCACAAAACTCCTAAATCATTTTTTTCTTTCAATAACTAAAATGAAACAAGCCAATCATAGGAAATTAAGTCAATTTATTTCACAAACACTTTTTTAACTACGTTTTTGAACCTCAAAAAAATAAAAATAAAAATAAAAATGAATAAAAATAAAAATAAAAATCCAATCTTATATGACATACAAAAGCTCAATTTTTCTAGTTGCATATTTAGAAGCAAAAACTAGTGAGAAAGAAGTTTCTTACTAGTTTGCCAAACCTATGAAACTTTTAGCAATTTTATTTTTATGTTTTTGACATTTTCCAAACACTTGTGTCATGGTTATAAAACGAAATACTTTTTTTCATTGTCTCACCAAGATGGTATAAATCATGAAAATTTATTTCGAATTCTACCTCGAAAGTGAATGCGTGATATGAGTAATGTTAGGAATCATGAAATAATGATTAAGAAATGATTCTTGAAGATTTTTCATTCTTAGATTACACATATAATAAAACACTACACACTAATCGAAAGATGAAAAATCTTCATGAGACATTCTATTATAGGAAAATGTTTGAGGGCCACAAAATCAGTGGCTCAAATGGCTCAAAACTGCCAAAACGACGTCGTTTTGTGTTGTTTTGCACCCAAAACGACGTCGTTTTAACAGTTTTGAGTCATTTGAACTACTGTTTTTGTGGCCCTCTAGCATTGCCGTTTATTATATTCTTTTCATGATATCTACCATTACTCATGTGATATAGATTTAAAATTAATAAGATGTAAGCCACACTCACAATGAGTGTTTACCAATGATTCATTTTATGGGTAAGCTTTTTGGCTAATGCTAACAAGTGCCCCTAAGATAGTTGGTAAGGTGCATTTAAGATTGTATTAATTTGTCTTGAATTTAGTAGCTTTCTAATTGTAACTTGTTAATATGTATTTAATGTTATGTCAAACTGTCTTGAATTTAAAGAGTAGAGTGAAAATCCTAAAAATTCATCTTATTTTTGTTAGAAATTTCCTTTCAAGGGGGAAGGAGACAGCTGTGATGCCCCATCTCTCCAATCTCCCTTTCCCTTCTCCTTTCTCCAAAACTCCTCCAAATCCAATCCTTAACCCAGATCTGAAATTTCTCTCACCAATCTAGCTATCATCGTCTTAATTTCTCCACCTTCAAGTCCAAAACTTTAAGATTTGGCTTCAGATTTTCTCACAGACCGAAGGTTAACGCTGGATAATGCGTTTTTTATTTCACACCAGGCAACCACCTCAACTTTAATGTTTTATCTTGACTAGTGGAAGTGGTATTTTCAGATTTCAAGTTGAAAGCTATAAGATAGTGAAGTTTTGGATTAGTCCGGTGGGCGACTTGGATTTGGTATTTTTTTCTATTTAGTTTTTTTATTTTTTATTTTTTAGTTTGATGATGCAATAATTCTTCCTGTGGGCAAGTTTGTTTCCTTCCATTGTGGGGGCCTTTTGTGATATCCCAACCCGTACTATACTTAATTATGCATGCGACTATGTGTTTGATATGAATTTGTAAGTTAAATATGTGAATTATGTGAGTTTAGAATAATATCTGTTGAATGTAGGAATATTTGTTGCAATTAAAAATTTAAACTGAAAATTGGAAGCCTTAGAGGCGCGATAAACCAAAATCGATTTCATATCTGTGATTAGCATGATTTTTAGAGCCTACGGTTATAAGTTTTATGAGTTAAGTTATATCTATGTATTTGGCTCTTGAGTTCATTATTTGGTTGAGAGCTTGCTACAGTGAGTCAGAGAGAGAGGAAGAGGAAGTGCTAGCGTTTTGGAAGAGAATCAAAGGGCAAACCTTAGACTTGAGTTAAGGTATGATAATCTACTTATAATATAACTCATCTTTGGCATGAAATCAAGAAGAATTTCGGAATTTTGAGCTAGGGTTTTAAGTTGTGTAAGAGTTTGAAATAAAATCATGAAATCTCTTCATTTTTGTTTAATTTGAGTTCATTCTTGTGATTGATCCATGAAACAAACTCTAGATGGTTTATACAACCAAGATTTGTTGGAAGATTCACCATGTTTGTATGTTTTTTGAGCTTGTGTATGACATTCATGATTTTATGAAAAAGACGGGTAAATGAATTTGATGTTAAAGCGTGATTGATATATTTAAAGTGAAATTATACCTATATCATGCTAGTATATAATGTTTTTGGGTTAATTTTTCATGAATTTGGGGTTGGAAATGAGTTTGGGAAGTTTGTATTTTTGTGCCATTTTCAGTCTGTCTGATTTTGCCCAGACCGCACGAGCGGCCACGGGCTCCGCACGAGTGGAACATGAAGAAAACACATAAGTTTTCATTTTTCTCTATAGGCACTCGAGTGGCCAGTGTTTCTGCTCGAGCGGATTTGGGCTGCACGAGCAATGAAGACTTTCGCACGTGCGGAACCCCGGTTTCAGCCCAATTTCAAAAAGACATATCTTCTTCATCTAGACTCTGTTTTAAGCAATTCTTAAGCCTAAATTCAAGCTCTGGGAGTGTAGTTTCTATTTGTGGTGGTCTCACATCCAAATTCTAAGTACACAAATAGATATGCTCAAATTAGTGAAGGCTATTTATTTTCTTTTAATCGTTTCATGTCATTTCCTATCATAACTTAGTTTCCTTTCGCTTCTTGCTATTCCTTAAACCTTAAATATGTAAACATGATATTTTCAATGAAAAACATATGAAATTGTTGTAGGAAACATTAATTTAACTCATGAACATTTATGGTCGTTTAAAGTACATCTTTGGCGCATGCTTTGTACGTGTAAATCAATGTATTATATTACAACGGGAAAAAATAATTCGGATCATACCTTAATGACACAACCTCGTGGGTAAATCACGTGCTTCCAAAATCTGATCAGTCAACAAACCCAGCAGTGGAGTGATACTACAAAATGAGTATCACCCACACAAGTCACAGTTCAAAATGGCTTGATCGTTGTTTTCTGGGAGAGAGTCCGAGGAAAAAGGTTATGGGTAAAAACCATATAACGTATATCTGATATACGTATATCTTTAGATTAACCATGTAATCTGATATATAACCAATATCTATCTATCCATCTATCCATATCTATTGATATGATAGATATAGATATCCTGAATGGTTATCCAAATAAGTTTTGAATTCAAATTCAAACTTACATGGATAAGGTTCAAAAGGTTCAAGTTCAAAAGGTTCTAAGGGTCATGCCACATGGGCACCCAATTTCTAACATCTCCCAGTCGGACATGAGTTGGCATGACACTGCCACATCTCTATCTCAATCTCTCCAAAATAAATAATCTCATACTAGCCACTGCACCGTGCGACTGCTGAGAACACCTGCATGTGGGAGCTCTATACTAGAAACTCAAAATAAGTTAGCATAGAGACATCAACCCAAAAAAAACAGAAATAGTGTCTCATATACCCCAGACTCATCTAATTACACCGGTCCAAAAAACATCTCTAATCTCTCAAAAAGAGCATGTTTGACCTCTCAATTCTTGCAATATAGTCACACTCAATTCGCCTCTTATACAGAGCGATGTGAGTTGCCGGCAGTGAATATACAACAGTGGTGTAATACTAGATGATCTTCCCTTTGCCCTCATGCCATTTAGTTTAGGATTGACTGCTTTCCCAGTGATGTCCCTTAAGGCTGAATCATACATGGCTGCAAGCAACATACCAAAGTAGCAGAACATCAACCCCTTACCTTATGACATAGTCAAAAGTCACAAAAGGGTACATAAATGAAAGTCATATCAATAATGACACGTAAGACTCATACGGTGAGGAAACAGGGATTCATTCTCTCACCTCATTACTCGATCGCCAAGCCCATATAGTATGAATACATGCTACGGTGGAGTAACTCTTCCATATAGAGTGACGTCATACTCGATACACCGTACAGATATTAGTCTAGTCGCTTTCTAGCGCCTAACCCGAATTCTTTATTTGCTCGCCTTCCAGGCGCCAAATGAGATCTCGCATCTGGCTAATCAGAACAGGCACAACATGGAAAGTGGGTACTAACATCCATGTTTGGTCCTTAACACGACCTCATCTTGGTTGTAACCAAGGCGACATGCATAGTGGATTATTTAAGCCTCTCTTGGCTCCAAATAAAAATAAACCACTATCCTCATCCTTGCTCGCTCCCAAGCGCCAAGGGCGATTGCTCGTGTGAGTGAGCCAATCTTGCCTGCTGACATCATCATCTGCTAATCATTATGACACAAACCATAATAGTGTCAACATCCCATCATCTCAAAATAAGTGATCGATTTAAAAAAAAAAATTGACCACAACTTGCGCAATTATAGATTCCAAACATAAGCCTTATCAGCACCTCTTGCGATAAGTATGTACAACGGAATCCACCATGTGCGCCTCACATGAAGTGATTTAAGATCACTACCTCTTGCGCAATAACCTCTCTAAAGATATTTTGGTGACCAATTTGCGTTCATTTTTGATGCGCCCAACTAGCGCATATGCACCCAACTAGCGCATTGAATCTTACAAGGAGCAAATTAATATACTACTAGTAAAGCATTTTATCCACAGTCTAATGAGTAAGGTTAATGTCTAAACCACTCAGTCGACCATTTACCAAAGATAACACTTATCATGCCGAATACGCCCACATAGCGTACTTTAGGCTCCCACAACAAAGAAAAGATCAAGGAATATAGGTCATCTGTTTCTCCCAAAGACAATCCGAGGATTCACTCAATAGCTAAGGCTCTGGCTTTTACCGATAGGTAAGTCAATGGGTTTGCAATTTTGCATCTAGAATCGTTCTAGGATATTCCTTATGTAAGTCATCGAAGACAAAACATGAATTCTCCCAAAGCAATCCCTAAGGATCGTACATCTGAGCATATAAATTACATCACCCATGTCCATCATATCTAAAATAGAGGACTGCCCACCCTAGGTGGCGACAACCATAAATTCCTGGCTCATAATAACTAAGTAAGGAAAAACTTCTTTTGGACCATTGATCATGCCTCAGTGGTCTTCATCGATCATCGTTGGCCTATCATGGCTTCACGAAATCTAAGAACCACTATTTGGATAACTGTTTTAGGCTGTAAAAGATTTATTGGAACTAGCAACCTTTTTGTGCTCCTAAATTTTCACCATAAAAGCATAAGGTAAATCCCTACGGATCTACTTATCCAATTCTCTAACAAGAAAGTTGGGTCACAATGTCCACAAATCAATGTTCCGAACTTATGTCAATTATAGCCTAAGTCAAAATAACCTCACTCCCCAGGAGGAAGTCTTCTCATGGTCTACACTTTCCTCATGGTCTACACTTTCCTCAATGGTGCGACTTTTCGGTATCTAACGAGCCTTATGCCTCAACAATGACTATCCAAATTACGCATAACTTTATAACAATTTTGCATTATAATGGAAAGTCAACCAAATTATAAAAATGGTTAATCCTCAAAGACTTTGTCTTAAACTGCGCAACATTGATCCACTTTCTAAAAATAGGAGACTAGAGCCTTAGGCATTATCCTAGGCTCTTTATCATCTTGCGGAGCAATCATGAATGTTTCCCTCTCAGTGATGATGTGAAAAAATTTCACATTCGCTACCACGCAACTAAGAATGTAGAGTATTCTTCTCTAATGGAGTAATCCATTAGTAGGCACATCGCTCCCACTGTCCCTAGGATATTGGAAATTTCTTTCCATTCTCAACTAAGCTACATAGAGCACTATGCTTAGAATTCTCTATCTTATAGAGGTCCAAAAACTCTATTCACGTCACCTTTACTAATAAAACTTTATGTGACTTAGTTACACAACCAGAAAGCTACTTACCTATATGGACATGGCCCGGAGGGTTTACAAGACAGCATACAATAATGCACTATAGAACCCTAGGTCTTAACTTCGCAATCTTATGAGAAGTAAAATAAAGATAAGCTGCTTAACGGTTACAGATCGCCCATAGATGGCTCTCCGCTAACCTATTACTCAAATGGAGTGTAAAATCTGATATGGAGGGCACTTAGTTAGGGATATAGGCAACAAACTAGTGCAATTTCCAATTGGGAAACATTTTGCGCCATTATCCACCTAACATTAACAATATTTAATTCTTTATCTCTACTACACCATTGTGTTGTTGAGTACTAGGAATAATCAATTTTCTAAGCATCCATCTCTCTTCACAGAGTTTTCTAAAAATAACTCAAATAGATACTCGCCACCTTGGTCAAAACTAAAAGCACGAAAGTTGTTATCTAATTGATCTCAACCTCATATGTGCAATGTCAAAAATCATCTCAAAACTTTTGACTTATTGGAGATCAAATAGTCTTGACTCAGATACGTATCGTAATCTATAAATGTGTCGAGATTGAGGCTTAGCTATCATACCCTTACACATATCTAATCACAAATATCATAGTGGACTAAATGCGCCAAAACAAATGACCTTCTACGGCTTTCCTACTTACTTGTGCGCACCCACTGCGAACAAAGTTACACATTCACATAAGAGTAGGATGTCATAAACGAGTGGGCCCGAGAAGGCCTACTCAAACCATCGTGTCATCTTCTCATTAATGTGATTAAGTATAATAAGCCACTGGTTCATGACCAATGTCACAAACTAATTCCAATCATCTTAATGTATGAGTTCTCGAAGACAAGTTTTAAAGGTTTAGGCCCAACTAGGTAATGACTCACGACTAATTCATATTCACTAGATCATAAAAAGGATGTCATGGAGATATCAACTGCGCCTAAGTCGCAAATTTAACTAGTAAGTGCTAATCCCCAGCACCTTCAAGTCAATTTTATTCTCCATACACTTTAATACATCTAGTTGAAAGATGACGATACTCCTCTTGCCATATCTATTTCTCGCTTCATAGTTACTTGCAATTAATTCTACTATCCACAAGAATGAGAGAATAAGCTATCAACTATGACAGCTCCTGAAGTAACTTAAGCGCGAATTAGGCTAAAGAGTCTAATTCAACACAATACTCTCACGAGTCATGCGTCAATTCTTAGAGCCATAACAACCTTGTCGGCCTTGACATTTTCATTATTATGCTGCAACGTTTGCGGCTTAGTGGTAAACGTTATTCAAAAAACGTTAGCCTAGCTAAGGAAATCATACAAAGAAGCCCTCCTCATGTCTCACACTCAAGTGTGGAAACAGTAGGTGTCCAGACTTAGACAAGTTGGCAATGCTAATAGATTTTGCCAGCCACTAAGCCGCTAATCTTATCACATAGTTGTTAATAGATTTTGCAGCTTCTAAGCGCTAATCTTTTCACTTAGTGTTAATAGATTTTGCAGCTTCTAAGTGCTAATCTTTTTACTTCACGTGAATATTTCAATGCACAACTATTATTAGTGTATGAAATTTTGCTCCATCCACTCCCAATAATTGGGTAGAGAGCAAAACACTGCTCATACTGGCTACTCGTCTTACACTTAATTGACTAATTTATTTAAGCTCGCATTTCTTGGATGACGTGACTCTTGAATGTTACTTCATCTAATGATGTAACATTATTCACAAGTCAAATTACAAAGTCAATTCGCGCAGCTCAATAGTCCAAGATCATATACAGATCTATTCAGGGCTTACTAATTTTATAACCCCAAAACTCGCCAACCAAAACTACGTAGCGTGCGCGCTAACATTAGCGCACACATTAGTTTTTATTATGCAACACAAGGCAACAAAAACCACGGCGACTTTGAGTCATGTTTCTTACTTTGGCTCAATAAGGACTTGACTTAAAGTCTCCAAGACTTTTGCTCATCTAAAGAATGAATTACATTGTTCACATTTTGAACATCTTTATAAGTCTGGTCAACCAATTAACTTCATAAGCTAAGTCAATTTTAGAGGAAAATTCGCATTGGGATTAATTTGATTAGCATAATATAATTTTGCCGCAAAAATCTAAATTAAATAGTGACAATATTACACAAGTCGCAAGATCGAAAATCTGCTATGCTCGTAATCATCTCTTGTGCCACAGGTGACAATTATCCAAAATTTAATTTAATTTATGCGCAAAATATTGATTTTCGGGAGTAAATCTACAAAGATTTCTCTCAACCGAACAACCTCCCACTAACTATGGCATGTTTAAAAGCATGATAAAAAATTTTAACTCCATACAATAGCATCATAATGTAGATTCACAATCAATACATGCTATGTCACATTTAATAACGGAGTTAAAATAAAAAATAATTAATCATGCTATTCTAATCACAATATATTACAAACCCTAAAAAAAATATATGCTGTATTTAATATTCAAATTATGTCATAACAGAAACTGTATCACTTCTGAAATTTTCTGGAATTTTTTTGAAATTTTCTGGAATTCTAAATAACTAATAAACACACATTATATTAGAAATAAAAAATTCCAGAATCTGATAAACTGAAAAAATTATTCCAGTAAATAGAAAAACATTTCAGAAGTCTACAACAAAAAATTCAACCATAGAAAATAATTTATGCAATACCAGAAGCATTTTGAAGCATAAATAATGAATTATAATCACAGGAAAAATACTTTTTATTTTCATAAAATTTTCAAATTTTTACAAAGATAGAAAATGTAATTCTGAGTCTAACGGTACTAACCACGCTTAAAACAAAGCTATAACGAATTAATTATGACCATTTAACGTTATTCTGAATTTAAAAACAAAACAAACAGACCCTTACATCAGCAGCCAAGCCGGCGGAGGAAAAACGGCGCGGCTCAGCATGCGGCTCGGCTCACGGCTCAGAGTGCGGCTCGGCGCGCGGCTCAACATGCGGCTCGCGTGTGTGGCGCGCGCGTGGAAAGCACGGAACAGCGCACGCGTGGGAGGCGCGTGAGAGCGTGCGATGGTGAGTGAGAGCGCGTGACAGCATGTGGAGACACGTGGACGCCTCCCACGGCGTCAGGTGGCGTGTGAGGCCCACGCTCCGCCTTCCAGGGTGTTTTTCTGGTTCGATTTTTGTACTGCCGGACTCCATTTTTCACAATAAAAACATTTATGGCATTAAAAATAACATTTAATGAATATAAAAATGAAATGTATCACATTCTCAATCAATGAGAGTTGAAGTGCAAAAAAAAACCATGCACTTCATCTTCCTTCTCCATTAATTTTCATACATATAATGTATATATATTTATATAAAAAAATACACATATTTTAATGCATAAAAAATAAGCACGAAAAAACCCATATAGATTCTGATACCAATGTAAATCAAAATATTATATTACAGCGGGAAAAAATAATTCGGATCATACCTTAATGACACAACCTCGTGGGTAAATCACGTGCTTCCAAAATCTGATCAGTCAACGAACCCAGCAGTGGAGTAATACTACAAAATGAGTATCACCCACACAAGTCATAGTGCAAAATGGCTTGATTGTTGTTTTCTGGGAGAGAGTCAGAGAGAGAGTCTGGGGAAAAAGGTTATGGGTAAAAACCACATAACGTATATCTGATATACGTATATCTTTAGATTAACCATATAATCTGATATATAACCAATATCCATCTATCCATATGTATTGATATGATGGATATAGATATCCTGAATGGTTATCCAAATAAGTTTTGAATTCAAATTCAAACTTACATGGATAAGGTTCAAAAGGTTCAGGTTCAAAAGGTTCTAAGGGTCATGCCACATGGGCGCCCAATTTCTAATAGTACGTGATTCATATGTAGAGAATATTAGCATTAAACACTTGAGAGAAATTAAAGAATTGGGAACGATTGAACAGATGTGTAACGAATAAATCGACTGAGTGAATTGAAGGCAATGTGTTTTGAAATGTTATGCTTGGTTATGTTTCTGCAGGCTGAGTCGTTAAGGAGTATCGTCTGACCAAGCACTGCGAGTAGTTTCTTTGTAATGGTATTTTCATAGGAAATACTTTGAAATTATGAAACTTATGCTTTGTATAAATTATGTACCTTGATAAGTGTTTCCGAAATGATAAAATATGTTCGAAATCTTCCGAGTAATTGTGCTATGGCAAGTTTCTGAAATAATGTTTCGATAAGAATGAATGAGTTTCCTTTTGAGCAACGATTATGATAAATTGGGAAAATGTATTTGACCCTCAGTAACTGTTACTTGTCTATGATCTGTCTTGGACGTTTTGTATAAGCTAGTGATTCGCTATAAATGTTCTGTGTAATGTCAATCTTTAATGATTGTTTTGTATGGCGTCGATAGTAATTGTTCTGTATAAACCATCAAATGCAACGTTCTGTATAAGTCATCCAAGTGATGTTCTACATTCCGTATACGCCATCAATATGATGTTCTGAATGAGCCATCAATGTGATGTTCTGTAAAAGCCATCTAAATAATGTTCTGCACTAATATGGGTGTTTCGAATTAGGCCATTCTATATGAATGTTCTGTATGGTAAATTCATCAAGTTAAATAAGGCCTCGAGTACTCCACTACGACTTGGAGTTATGAAATATTTGATAAAAGGTTTGATAAGCAATATTTGATATTATGTGATTTGGAATCAGACTTAAATGTATCAATAAGTTACATTGTTTTGATTAAGTTATGAGGCTCATTCATTTAACCTCTTACATTGAGATTACTCATTGGGCTTTTGGCTTACTCTATTTTTTTTTTTTTTTTGGTGAATAAGTCATAAATAAAAACAAAAGATTTACAAGATTACAAGGGGCATACCCCAGGACCTAAATCAGCTAAATACAAAACCAACCAAGAAGACGAGACTGTTCAAGATCCATATTCCAATCAAAAGACAGGAAACATGAACAGAAACAATACCTAGATATCAAACACCTATGTAAAAATTGGCACAAGCCTTAAACCAACTTAAGGAACACGAACCCTACAACAAAAAATGAGAATCAAGCAATCGGTTTCTCAGTGCCAGTCGCGCAGATTCATAGGAATACTGTTACAAACCCAAATGTTACACTTATATAAAACATCCCAGCTGTAAGAACTGAAAAAAAAAAAAAAAAAAAAAAAAAAAAAAAACCCATAAAGAGTTACAACTATTACAAAAAGTAAAAGGAAAGACATGAGTATTCTCCATGTGAAGGAACTCCACTCAGACTGGCGCAGCAATACAGCCTGGTCCTGTTGATCCTCTAACAAGCTGCAGTCTCAATGGGGACAACACGGTGCTTACTCCACCACTAATTAGAGTAACCTGGGAAAACCAACAACACATATGAAACAAAGAGAACAGCAACACCTATAACACTGTATTGCACAAAGCTCACAATATATATGGGCTATGTAGGTGAGTATCAGGAAGTTCAGTACTAAAGCCTGTTGGAGTGTCAGCCTTTTGTGAAGCCACCCAAGATGTGCCTCTGTGTCGAGGCCTTAGCTTTTATCATGACAAGCTCGAGAAGCTTTTTTTTTTTTTATATATATATATATATGGGTGAATTAGAAATAAGTTCGAGAAGCTTTGGTTTTATATAGTTTATTATGTTATAAATTTTGCTCTTGGGTTATGTATATAACGAATGCTATTAAATGTTGTGATATATGAATGTTTGTTCTTGTTCGTGGCATGTATGCACAACTCAATGAACACATTTCATAATTTACTTCTGCTACAGGTCTTGAATGTTAACTACATTTTGAAATTATGTTCGAGGCCGTATGATTACTGGCCGGTTACGTCCTAAATCTTTACGAGCGGGTTTGGGTCGTGACACCTTTTCTCTTTCTTTATGGAGGCTTGAATCATTCATTCTATGGATGATATTTGTCTCTTTTTGAGATTTTGTTATACCGCTATACCGAATTGATCCGATCTTTTATCAACTTTGTAATGAAGATTTTCTTCCTTAATTAAATTAGGTGCATTCAATAATTTTTTGTTTTTAACTTATTATTTGAAATTGAATAAGTTTCAAGACTCATTAAATAAAATATTATTGTTTAGTCCTTATTAATCTGGAGAAAAATAAGAAAATGGAGAGCGATTTTTCCTTTATTTATTTAACATAAGTTCAATCACGCTACACCTTGACGATAAAAATAAATATTGTAACTCATGTGCGCCGGCTATCATGTAAACATTTGGAGCAGTCAGCTGTTAATTAGGCTCTGTTTGTTTGAATGTAAAATATTTCCTACAAAATATTTTCTTAAATTTTTGGTGTTTGGTAAAAAAATTGGGATAAAATATTTTTGTATGTAACATGTTTTACTGAAATTCACCAAAAATGACTTACCCTTTTTGCTTCCATAAGTATTTTACGCAACGTGATTGAAAAGTGAAAATTACAATGTGACTTTGTTCAGATAATTAAAAAAAAAAATGAAGAAAAAAAAAATGGGAAAAAAACTTATTGAGATCAACTATTGAGTTTTTATTTATTTTATTTTATTTTATTTTTTTTCCAGATGGGCTATTGAATTTGACTCATGTTGAGCACTGATGCATTCATAGCATTGGAATTGCAATATTTTTAATTTGCAGCCAAACACCAAAAAATAAAAGGAAATAAAATTATTTTACAGGTAAACATTTCACCTGTAAAATATTTTTGTGTAAAGCATTTTTTACTTTGAAACAAACGGAGTATTAATTTGTTGGCACATGTTAATGGTATATAGATGAGTGGTGCTATTGGCACCCCAAGAATTATGTTGGACCTCCCAATTTTTAGTTTTTTTTTTTAAAAGTTTTTTTTATTACAATAATAATTTTAAATGAAATTATAAAAAAGAGTATCATTAATGTTGGGACACCCCATCTTATAATTAAACTTACACATCCACTATATCAAGAATTAGGATTTATGTGAATACCCACCTCCCTCACCACTTATTCATCTTTTCCAAATCCCACCTTCAAAACTTACCCACTTTCAAAACCTTGAAAACTCTTTGGCAACCATTTGATTACCTACACTCCTCCGACAATAACAATAAGTGGAAGTTTTTTGGGCAACTAAGTAATGTTCGGGAGTACAAGCCTGAACATGGAGACTTCTTAACACTTTCAACAGTCAAAATTGTTACGGTTTCGAAAAGTTTGCATTTGTTCATGTTCGGGAATGCAGGCCCGAACATTACTTATTTGTTCGATAACGCTTTCCCGAACAAATAAGTAATGTTCGGGAGTATATGCCCGAACATGGAGATTTCTTAACACTTTTAACAGTCAAACTTCTTAAAGCTCCCAGAAGTTTGCATTTTTTTATATTTGGGAATACAGGTCCGAATATAGAGACTTCTTAACACTTTCAACCGTCAAAATTCTTAAAGCTCCTAGAAGTTTGCGTTTTTTTATGTTCGGGAATACAAGCCCGGACATTACTTATTTGTTTGGTAACGTGTTCCCGAACAACTATGTAATGTTCGGGAGTACAGGCCCGAACGTGGAGACTTCTTAAACTCAATGATGATGTATATATAACAATCAAAACACAATAACAAATTTGAAGCAATCATAACAATCAAACACGACATATATAACTAAAAAGCATTAAGGATAATTTTGGGAGTGTTCTTCATCTATGTGCTGGCCCTCCAATAATTGCGTCACTTGTTTGAATGCATTGTACAGAGGGGTGAGGGGATGTAGGGGTGTCCATTCAATTTGGTGTAATGTTTAAGAATAATTTTGATATTATTTGGGGGTGTAAAGAAATTTTTAGGGTTTTAAAAATTATAAATGAGGGTTCAAAAAAATAAGGGATCCAAATTAGTTCTTGGGGTGCTAATAGCACCACTCATATGGATACAAGTACTTAAATTATGCACTCTATTTGGTATAAAAGCATGCTAGGAGTAGCCAGTC
This sequence comes from Camellia sinensis, assembly GCF_004153795.1. Lineage (NCBI taxonomy): Eukaryota > Viridiplantae > Streptophyta > Magnoliopsida > Ericales > Theaceae > Camellia > Camellia sinensis. The sequence goes on along the minus strand of NW_021025114.1, from coordinate 956,469 downwards.
ATTTACAGTTGTAAAAAAAAAATAAAAAATGAACAGACTCTGGCCACGTCAAGCTCTGTGTATGTTACGTATGAACCTAGGTTTAAACGCATGACCGGTATGCACGCCGCATACATACTGCAAGCTTTGCATGCTTGAAATTAAAATATACGTAAATTAGCATAACAAAATTGAGAGTAAAATTTGAACTTGTCTATGCTTCCTTTCCCACATGAAAGCTGTCAGTGTATATATAACTAAGGACTTTAAAAAGGATTAAATAACAACTGTTATGCAGGGATAATTAAGCATAATATAAAATAAAATAAACAACCCCCCAATATTCCCGGTGTTTTGATAGGGGGACAATGGGACCAAATCTGGTTATTCATATACACAAAGTCCTGTTTAGTGTAACATTAAAAAAAAATGCAAGTATTAGTTGAAAATCATAGCATTCAACTATATATATAGCATAATCACTATATCAAGAACAACCCAGAAATAGAAAAAATATATACATATATATATATATGTTGACAATCCAAGGGGGTGGAATTCAAGTTCTTATTCCTTGGTATCATAAAATATACATGCCCAATGTTCCTAGGGACTGTTCACATTGCTTCCGTGTCTTTTTGACCTTGCAGAGTAATAATAATATAAAAGGCTGTTCATCTAATTCTTAGATTTTTGTCCCACAAACTAATATAGTAATAGGATACGTTGATTTACATTTAATTGTATATATGTTAAATGCTACTAGATCTGCCAGAAAATTTTAATAGTGCTTGCTGGTCTGGGAGTTCTTTTTATTTATGGGGATGATGGATTCTACTTGGTTGAAAGTATGTATATAATGAGTATGCAGAAGACACAATATATATCTTTTCTTGGACTTTCTTTGATTTGTTTTATTTGCTAAAAAGTACCGAAATTCGAAGAACACACCCATTTTCTTTTAGATGATTCTATTGGTAAAAATTAGTACCACATGATATTGAGAGAAGCTGCATCTTCCAGAGTCTGAAAAAACATATTACAGAGATGCATATTGTAAAATCTTTCCTGACAAAACTGAGATTAGTATTTGCCTAGTTGTGTCATTGATAGGAGGGCATCTCAATACTAAAATCAACAACAATTCCCAAAAATACTCAATAACCAAATATAGAAGTTGTAGGTTATAAACACATATCTCAACCCATCTTAGGTTTTTATTTATTTATTTATTTTTTGAAAAATTGGCCAAAAGTCCACATTTTAGAATGTTTTGCGGCAGATGTCGATGAATTGATTTTTGTTGTTTAGAAAGATACACGCATGGTACTTTCTCATTGTTAAGCCCAAACATGAGGTGAGAAGGACAATTTCACATATTTTCCCTATATGTGCATTTTATGCTAAAAAACTTCAAATATTATCTTTAACTCTAAAAATTCATTTTTAATAAATTGATATTTTTGAATTTGCCTTTTCAAAAATTTAATACAAGATCTATATTATGTATGCAATTTTGGAAAGAAATATTTAACAAATATATATATATATATATATTTATCCCCAACTAGTTACATCGCACATGCAATGCAAGTGATTTCCCCCCTAATATTATTAGTTATTCTTTAATTTTCACCAATCACATTTTCTATGAAAATACCTTTTAATATAGTGTTTCACTTGGTTTACATTTAACGGGTTGGGTTTTTCAATTTTAAACTTGAATTTTATGGTGTTATCCAAGCCCATAAGGTTCATTACATGTTTTATTTTAATGACCTGAACAGTTCACAGAGCACACCTTATTTTGAAAATAATTATATGTTTTTTCTTTAGGCAAACGAGATAAATTTGAATTTTTTTTTTGTCTACTATGTTGTATTGGTGGGATTTCCAAGGGCTTTACTAGGTTCACTTGATAGTTTACTCATATGGTGGGATGGAGTTAGGCTCAACAAGAGGGAAAGAAAGATTTGGAGGGCTCTTCCTCTAGCTGTTCTGTGGGCCTTATGGAAACACATGAATGATTGCGTGTTCAATGCATCTTCACCAAATTTTTCTGAGCTATGTGAGTTGGTCAAGATAATAGTTGCACTTTGATTGCTTCCAAGCTTCAAGAAGTATCATTTTGTAGTTCAAGATTTCTCGTCCAATTTGAGGCAAATCAGATTTTGTCTCTGAAGTAGTGGAATGCATAGGATCAGTGCCTGAGAGAGCTTTTTGCTGTGGAGTACTCTGTTTGGTGTTTCTTCTTTTCTATTTGCCTTGATGGCAGCTTTGTTCGTGTTGGTTTCTCATCAATTTTGTGTGATGTTAGTAGTCATTTGTGCAAGTACTTTGATGCCAACCTAGTTGGGATCGTTGTATCTTTGTTATGATGTTATTGGCATCCTTTGCCTTTATTGTTTGATGTCAATGTATTGTTGCTTGTTTATCAAAAAAAAAAAAATTCAACCTAATCTTTCCAAGAATATTTTGGATTATCAAAATAGAATCTATAGTGCGCTCCACATGTCTATAGAGTACGTTCAAATTGAAAATTGAATTGATAGAAGTCTAACTCTAAACTTATTTGAAAGAGAAGTTCTAAGATTAAAACCATCTTCACGATAGAGAGGCATTTTACTGAAGTGTCTATGGGAGGGTTGGGGAGCCTTGTTCGTTTTATTAAAGTATCCGTGGGAGGGTAGGGAGCCTTTTTCTTTGAGATTTTTTTAGTACATTGAATGTCCTAGCTTAGATTCAAGAGTTGTACAATTCAAGTTGTAGTGGAGTGTAGGAGATTTGGCTAAACGCATGAACTCTAGTTTGAGAATTCTTTATAGTGCTCCTATATAACTCATAATACCACCGCTAAGAAAAAGAATTGAACTACATAACACTGCAGGAAATTCGAATTTTAGAGGCGCTTAAAAAATGTCGCTATAGGTCTGTAACATGCCGTTAATTTCTTTTGTGACGTTTAGCACCAAACGCCGAAAACCCAGCCGTCGCTATAACCTACTGACGCTTTAGAAACGTCGTTACAATACTATAGGACGCCACTAAATGTTGTACATAACGTTAAAATGACATCACATAATATTTACTGACGTTTTGAAAACGCTGTCATAGATATTTGTACATTTTAAAAATCTAGCCGTTGGGATATAGTGATGTTTAAAAACTGTCATTATAGCCTCTCTTTTTGTTATTCCCACAATGGATGTGTGTATGTGTAAATAATGTATAAATAAAATAAACAACAAAATAAAAATATTTAATTTAGAAAATAATTATATAAATTAAATTCCGAATCAATAGCTTACAGAAATTATAAGTCGAGACTTGTGTTGGACACAATCTCCTTAAAGTAGATTTCGCCCTTGCTCCGGTGTTTCGAGATTTAACGGTGTCTACTTCCCAAGATGCAACGATTAATACTTGATTTGCAGCACTACAAACTCAAGTCTAGCAAACCAAAAAACCTATGTTGTAACTCTTTCTTTCTTTTTCTTAAAAACTAAATGGTGGACAAATACAGGAGCATAGAGACGAACAAAAGAAGAAAGACGAAATGGTAAGGGAAAAATTGAATGAAATGAATTGCTAGATGGCAGGTTATTTATAGGAGAACATGTAGTTTTTTAGAATAGGTTTCAACAGACAGAAACCTATTCGGAACAGTAACAGATCTGATTTCAATAGGTAGAAACTTGTTCGGAACAGAAACAAATCTGTTTGGGTGGAATTCAACAGTTATGAACCTGTTCGGGTGGAGTTTAATCAGGTATGAACCTGTTCAGGTGGAGAAAAAATCTAGATAGATTTAATTTGAATTTTGAAACCGAAATTCAAAAATAAATAAACAAAACACAAATGTTTTTTGCCCAAGAATATAAGTATTGAGCCGGACAAGCTCAATTCAACCTCACACCACACACTCGCCCGACCAGACGGACAAACGGCGGCGGCGTGCGCGTGTGTTTTTGTTTTGGATCCAATGGGTCTATCCCACTTTACCCTCACCCTTCCACAAACTTGGGTACCCCTTGGGGCCCATCCCAAGTATCCCAAGCTAGAGTTTATATACCCATATAAATCTTTAAGCCTTTCCAATGTGGGACAAGCACATTTTGCAAATGTGTAAAAACCTACCTAAAGCCATATCCATGAATCCAAAAATGCGCGTTGAATTCTCATTCATTCAGAAATGATTTTGGCCAACCAAATACACGATGTTATTCACTACGCAACATTAAACATGAACCCAATTAGAAACGTTAAAAACAACGCTTAGGCCCTACCTTATAATTAATACTCAAAGTTAGCAAAAAATAAGGTTTTACAAAACTATTTTCCAACAATCACCCACATGAATGGAATTCATGATAACGGACATGCAAAAATATATAGACAAAGAAATAGTACATTAAGAAGATACACCACATCGAGACAGGTAGCTTTTTCAAGCCTGCCGGACTTACTAGCTAACCAGTGGATGCAATGTCTTGAACTGTTCAGCTGTTTGTGTAAGCAAAGACAATAGACCACATATAATATATCCGCAGACACAGTTTGGTTCTCATAGTTGTGTTCATTTTGGCCCTGAACAAAACCTGTGTAGACGCACCCACGGGGGCTTCATGCTACAGTTCGGACTCAAATGTCACGGTTCTGAATCTAGTCTTGCAAAGTGCAATGCAAGACCGATAAATCACCAAAGAGTCCAAATCTGGCAAACCGTTTTGGAAAATTGATTTTTGTAAAGAAGTGCCAAATATGGACTACTTTGCCAAATACAAAGTCGCCACCAAAATATTTTATTTTGTGGGAATTTAGGAAACCCTAACTCGTGTCTAAGGCCACGTGTCCATCATCACCAAAGTTGCCTCGGCTCAGGAACTTGGGTACGATTGGGGAAGGTCAGCTATGAGCACCCCCGCTCGCCCAATCAAAAATCGGCCACTACTGAACATGATATCTAGTTTTTGAAAAACACATGTGTTCTTATTTCGGTTATTAAGCTAGAATTACTATGTGATGTGCACAACACACAAGTATAGACTAGATCACCTAATTTGGAACGAAACACTACATACTTGTTTGTTTTGAAAAACGGTTTGAAGTATGCTACTCGCAAGTAGGCTAAAATGCGGATTTGATGAATTGTTCCAATTCAAGTAATCCAACCTTCACCCACAGACATTCAGGTAGTTTATATCAACTAGGCAATTAGCATCATGGCAAGCATGCTTTCATGGTAATCAATAACTCACATGGAGTATGCTAAAGCGTAAACACTTACAGTGTACTCCGAGCCAAAACAAAAACTAGTTAGTAATCAATGCATGATCCTAGTTCATGTTAAGATGGCTAATGCAACAAATGCAAAAATCCAACTAGAAATAGGCTCGGCTATTCTAAGATGGCATATGAGATGCGATAATTAATACGTGTATTCAATTTGGAATTTGAAATACAATGCAGTTAGTATGATGCGCTAAACCCAGTGCATGCAATGTAGACGAATGATGCAAACATGCAAGCATAAGTATGCTAATTGAAAATGACCCTAAACTAACCATCAAAAGCAGGCAAGTAAAAGGGAGAAAGACGTGGAGTTGGAAGACATGCACACACGCACGCACACTTATTACAAAATTGACACTCTCGACGGAGGGTCCGAATAAATAATACATGCCGGTTAATTAACTAACTAATAAGCTAATTAATTATTACACAACCGAATTGAATAACTAGCTACAACTAATTATTACAACAATTAACTAATTAAAAAATTAATTAATTATTACAAATTGATGCTAACTAACAAGTAAGCATGAAAAATAAGCTACTCCAGCTCTGTTCGAAGAAGGAGAGGATGCATGTTTGGATGCCGCCCCGAAAGGCTCTCCGGTTGCTCTTTAGAGGCTCTGTCTGCAGGGTGTCCTCAAGGAATTCCTTGCTTAAACTTACCAAAACACTGCTGGGGGAGTGCATCAGTGGCCTGCCGGCCATGGGCAGCCACTGCCGACCAAAAATGAAGGGGTACCGGCCAATAACAAGGCACTGCCGGCCATCTGCAAGGCACTGCCGGCCATTGATATGATGGGACACCAAGCTGCAGTATAGCACAAAACAGAGAAAAGTGAGGGTCTCCCAAGGATATGTACGCACTATGCCACCCCATATCATCTCGAAACATCAAGGGAGGGGCATAGTCGGATCTACGAACATCAATCACGCATCCAGATGCATGATGACCAAAGATCCAACTTGTGCAAATCAATGAGAAATGAATGCACGAATAACACATAAAGCCTAAAACTCTATCATGGATCATCAAGAGCGTCAGCGACTGAGAATTGAGACACGTTTTATCACTTGAAGTATGAAACGTCCATCGTTTCTTGTGCTCGGATTAATACTTAATCCAAACAACAATGCAATGCAAAGATGGCAAACACAATGCTGACTTAAACATGCAATCATGCAATATGACTTAAGCATGCAAAATGCAGTGTAATAAACATGCAACAACATGTAATGGAACTAGCATGCGACAACATGCAAAGACG
>NW_021025114.1:916747-947638 GCF_004153795.1 Camellia sinensis | reverse complement strand
CTGTGGACCTCGGCTTAAGGTAATAAATGTAGCCTTTTTCTTTCAAGTTAAGGCCACACATGGTATAGCAATATTGGATATCGGCAAGGGTGATCCTAGCATTTTCCTGTTTAGCTAGGGCTATGATACCAAAGATCACTCGATAGGAATTGATTGCCAGTTGCATGGGGTTCAACTTGTAGTAATGAAGAATCTCGCGAAAAAGGATGTTAAGTGAAAGCCGAAGTCCACACTCTATAAAGGCGACTGCGGGGAAAGGCATGGAGTCGGCAGTGGGCATGATGGAGTCATCATCCCCAGCCAACCTCAAATGGACGTCGGCTGGGATCTCAAACTCCTGTCTAAAGTATTCTAGTTTGGAAGGGGTGTTTACCCTATGTTTCCACATACCCATGATATCGGCTTAATCTTAGAAGGTGGGTCTCAGAAGATGTTTTTGAAAGGTTATTTTGACCTCGGCAAAAAATAAGGTAGGTGCAGGTTTCAGTTTTTTCCTAAGTTATGGGTTCTACAGACAAATCCCAGACCTAAATCTATGGAAACACGGATTGAAAGCATGAATTTGGAAAAGATGCAAAAAACAGAAAACAAAAACGAAGTTTCAGAAACAAGAATTGAGATGGGCTATCAAGAACATGAAGAATACAAGAGTATATGGCCAAGAACGGTGGCAAAAATGCAAAGAAATGGTGAAACATTGCGTGTGTTCACAATATAGGCAAAGGCAAAATCATGGATGAATGCATTCAGATGTACGATGTGTGAATTAAAAACTTGATACAGTACAGTAATGGCGATAGCGAAAAAAGAAGAAACATCAGGAACTGAAAACGAAAGGAACAGTAGCTTACCAGAAAAAGGGAAGCAGGAAAGGGATTTGCCGATGTCCTACGACGATTGCAGGAGCAGAAGACCGGTGGAAATCTCGCCGAAAGGGGTGAACGAAGAGAGTTGTAGAGCTTTGGAAGCTTGAGCGATGGAGGATTTCAAAAGCTAGAGAGAGAGAGCAGGAGATTCGAATGAAAAAATGAGGAGACGGAAAAAAGGGAAAAAGTTCTTAATTAAACAGAAACGGCGGCAAAAGCAATCAATACGCCTAGAAGAACGAGGGCGTCAGACGGCGCACGTGAAGAAAGAGGTGGCTAACAGGCGTGTCACGTGTACGGACCAGTAAGATGGAAACGCGTGGCTAAAACGGTTGGGCTGAAGTGCATGACAGCTCATGCGCGTGAGAAGCTCCTTAAAAATCTTGATTTTTTAAGGAAAGCATGTTGGCCTGAAATGAATGATCTTGGCTGTCAAATTTTAAGCTGATTTACTAGTAGAAAATACAGATATAGGTTCCATCACCTCAAAATACCGAGGTAATAGAACCTAGAGGGCAGTAGTGGGGATGTATTTTCTGAATACCAACACGTGGCAAGGTGACGCCGACGTGTCAACCGAGGTGCCACGTGTCCTGGTTGTTAGGCCGAGGTTATCTCGGCAAGGCCGAGGTTATCTCCGAAGATATCGGAATCCGAGATAAGCGGATAAGGGATAAGGGACAAGAGTCCTAGAGTAAAGAGGAGACTTAGCCAAGATAAGGATAAAGCTCTTAGGGAGTTTATCTTTATCTCTTGAGAAATCCAAAGTAAGCCCTGAATGGGAGTCCATGGAAGTGAGGCTTCTAGTGGGACTAGGTTTATGTTGGCTATAAAAAAGAGGCACCCCCGTGGGTCTAAGGTACGCAATTTATGCTTTGAGTAGCGAGTTTAGTACTTGATTATCTTTGAGAGATATACTGACTTGATCGTCGGAGTGCCCCCGGGTGGAAGAGCCACCGCCGGAGCCTTTTCTTTCTGTTGCAGGTTAGCTGAAACCATCTATTCTGCCGGTGCTCTCCAGCTGATTACTAGGCAGGCAGTGTGGTCAGAAAATCACTCACACACTTACATTCATCCAAAACCAAAACGCAATTAAAAAAAAAAAAAAAATTGTTTTCAAACTTCATTCAATACAAACCCATGAAATAAAATTAAAACATTTCTAAGATATCAAACTTCATCTTCATGAATCACATCCAATCCAACTTTCACAATTTCCAATTCAAATTCCATGCATTTGATTGATGAACCCTACACAAAAACAAATTGAAAAAATATAAACTTTAATTTTCAATTATAGTAAGAAATGAAAAGATAAATAAATGTCTATATATTGCATCTCAATATAGTAAGAAAATGTGTTAAGTATATGAAAAAATTACTAATGAGCAAACGAATATTAGACATCAATTATAGCACCAACATTATAGGTTGAAGTTGAAGATGAAGATGAACTTAACTCTAAAGTACCTAATTAGGAGTCAACAAGAGAAGATTAATAAAACTTACATTAAAAAATGAACAATACAAATAAAAATAAAGATAAATAAATTCTCATTTACCCGAGTCATATTGCTCAAATTCTTCCATATCATCCATCGCTTTTCAAAGAGAAATTGGAAGGTTGCTTCGAAGCCAATTTTGAGTACATACAAGAGCTTTAACTATAGAAGGCGAGAGTGAACTACGAAATGGGTCAAGAATACGCCCTCCCGTACTAAAAGCCAACTTCGATGCAACGGTAGAAATAGTCATGGCCAACGCATCCCTTGGAAGTTGTGATAACACCCTATATTTGGTTGCATTCACCTTCCAATAATCCAAAATCTCAAATGTTTGATTCTTTGCAAAATGTTCAACTTCGGATAAATATTGTTCCAATTCCGACTTAGATCCACTAGTGCATCGCCCCTCCAAATAGGAATTAAATTGGGAGTCAACTAAAGAATAAGGATCATCACCATCATCATCTTCCACCATATTCACAACTTCACTTACACTTGAAAGTTTCTCATTTGAAGGATAAAGTGTGACATAATGGTTATACAAACGACTCAGACAACTCTTAACCTTGTCTACCATCTCTTCCATATTCTTATTATCTCCATGAAATAAATTGAAAAAACAAAACTCCAAGTATGTTATTTTTTTGGTAGGATCAAGAACCACCGCAACATACAACAACAAATTGATCTTACTTCCTTCCCCCCAATACTTTCTAAACTTTAGTTTCATAGTCTTTGCCATTGTGCTCAAAGTATCATCCTCCTCCAAAATTAATTGGTTAATTTTGTTTTCAATAACAAACATTTCATTGTAAAAAGCATTGGAAGTAACAAAGAGAGACCCCGAAAATTTCTTAGTTGCAACATAAAATAGTTTTAGAAACCTCAAAAAAATTCTACATTTTTTCCAATCCAACTCATTCGGACTTCTCCTTATGCCACCATCAACATCCTTGAAATAAGATTCAAAGTTGGAATCCACAAACTTTAATCGGTTAAAAGCCTTCTCATACTTTTTGGCGGCCTCTAACATCAAATAGGTAGGGTTTCACCTAGTTGGTACATCTAGGCATACATGAGCTTTTGAATCAAGTTTGAGTGTGGCCGCACACTTCTTAAAAACATCATGCCTATGAGGAGAAGACCTCACATATCTCACCGCAAGTCTAATGTTGGCAATAGAATCATCCATTTCTTTCAACTCATCACTCACAATGAGATTAAGAATATGTGCATAACAACACATATCAATAAACTCATGTTGCAAAATAGTCTCCTTCCAATCTTTGGTTATCATTTTCAAATATTGAATGGTAAGATTATTAAAACTAGCATTATCAACTGTTAAGATGAATATGCTATCAATGTTCCACACAATCAAACACGACTCAATTTTTCGACCCAATGTTTCTCCTTTGTGATCCTCAACTTGTTGAAAATTTATGATTCTTTTTTGAAGTTTCCAATTATCATCAATGAAATGAGCAATCAAACACATGTAACACAAATTCTGAATAGATGTCCATGTGTCCGTAGTAAAGCAAATTCTACGACCCTTCATGGCCTTCTTTAATTTATCCCTTTCATTCTTGAATATGTTGAGCACTTCTCTAGATATGGTTTGACGAGAGGCAATTGGTGTGAATTTGGGTTGCATGACATTACAAAATCTTCTAAACCCTACACCCTCCACAAATCTAAATGGCAACTCATCAATGACCACCATCTCCGCAAGAGCCCTTTGATAAGTATCAAAATTAAAAATTGTTGCCACAACCTCAACACCCTTTTCATTTTGTTTCAGTTTAAGATTTAATGTTTGTTGACCATCTGTATCCCTATTTGGATATTCTTTACAATTGGGTGTATGACTCCTCAAATTGCTAGTCCCATGAAGTCTAGAGTCAGCCATATACTCTTTCTTGTAATATTTACATACGACTCCACGCTTCCTATCGGTCCCTACAACCTTATCAAAATGATCCCAAACTGTGGATGGTGCTCTCCCCCCTCCACCCATCACTCTTTCTCTTTGGAGGTCTAAGAGGCTTAGGTTCAGGTTCGGGTTCGACTAAGAGGGGATTCATTTGAGAATTAGAGGATTCCAGAGATACAAGATTGATTGCGGGAGATTGAATACTATCCTCTATTTAAACTGGATTACAAAAATTACAAATTCAATTTCAATAACATAACAGATTTAATACAGTCACAGATTTAATTCAATAACATAACAATTTCAAGTGTGCATGTCTCTCTCTGCATTTTTAGAAGAATTATTCTATCCTCAACTCTCTCTTTGAAATTATGTTTATCCATTGATCCTTTAACATGTGATAAGTAATTTTAAATATTTAGAACACATCATACGAGAAAATATTACTTCAATCCCATTCACAAGAGTTACACAGTAAATGTTATTCATTGAAAAACATAGATCATCATTATGCTTTAGCTAAATACAATGTAGTGAGTGAGTCACTAAAATCTGAACATGTGACAATCCTGTTTATTTTGCTACAAAAGAGTGCTAATATATATATTTTTTGGTGACAAAAATAAGAATCTGATTTGTTAAACAAAACAACATTACAACATAAGGAGTTATATCATAGAGCCAACTATCCTGGATCCACAGTTATGTTTGAGAATGCATTAGTGGTGTTTAGGATTTTTCTTTCCCTTTGAAACATAAACACCCATGAAATAAGGCATTTTCTGTAGATAAGCTAACTACCAATATGTGTATCATGAACTCATACATTCATTTATTACACAATCAAGCATATGGCTTAAAATGACAGCCCAAAAATGCAGAGAAAGACATGCATACAGATTTAAAAAAAAAAAAAAAAACAGATTTAATTCAAAAAATTAAATAAAAAATTCCAAAATTTATACAGATTTCTAAACTGATACTCCATTTAATTCAACAGATTTAATTCCAAAAATTATACAGACACAGACAGATTTATAAACTGATACTCCATTTTATTCAACAGATTTAATTCCAAAAATTAACACATACATTAAATCAAAAATTAAATCAAAAAAACGCATACACTCCAAACAAACACAGACATAACAGATCTGTTGCTACAAAAAAAAAATTAACAGATCTGATATGTTGCAAAATAAATCAAAGATCGGGGCGAAAGAGACAGAGACAGAGAGAGAGGCTTACCTGTGAGGTCGATCGGTGCGATGTCGCTATAACCTACTGACGCTTTAGAAACGTCGTTACAATACTATAGGACGCCACTAAATGTTGTACATAACGTTAAAATGACATCACATAATATTTACTGACGTTTTGAAAACGCTGTCATAGATATTTGTACATTTTAAAAATCTAGCCGTTGGGATATAGTGATGTTTAAAAACTGTCATTATAGCCTCTCTTTTTGTTATTCCCACAATGGATGTGTGTATGTGTAAATAATGTATAAATAAAATAAACAACAAAATAAAAATATTTAATTTAGAAAATAATTATGTAAATTAAATTCCAAATCAATAGCTTACAGAAATTATAAGTCGGGACTTGTGTTGGACACAATCTCTTTAAAGTAGATTTCGCCCTTGCGGTGTTTCGAGATTTAACTGTGTCTGCTTCCCAAGATGCAACGATTAATACTTGATTTGCAGTACTACAAACTCAAGTCTAGCAAACCAAAAAACCAATGTTGTAACTCTTTCTTTCTTTTTCTTAAAAACTAAATGGTAGACAAATGCAGGAGCACAGAGATGAGCAGAAGAAGAAAGACGAAATGGTCAGGGAAAAATTGGATGAAATAAATTGCTAGATGGCAGGTTATTTATAGGAGAGCTTGTAGTTTTTCAAAATAGGTTTCAACAGATAGAAACCTATTCGGAACAATAACAGATCTGATTTCAATAGGTAGAAACCTGTTCGGAATATAAACAGATCTATTTGGGTAGAATTCAACAGGTATGAACCTTTCGGGTGGAGTTTAATCTGGTATGAACTTGTTCAGGTGGATAAAAAATCTAAATAGATTTAATTTGAATTTTGAAACCGAAATTCAAAAATAAATAAACAAAACACAAATGTTTTTTGCCCAAAAATATAAGTATTGGATTGGACAAGCTCAACCCAACTTCACACCACACACCCGCCCCCAAGCCCAGCCCAGCCCAGCTTGCCCGACCGACCGGACGGACAGACGGCGGCGGCGTGCATGTGGGTTTTTGTTTTGGATCTAATGGGTCTAGCCTACTTTATCCTCACCCTTCCACAAACTTAGGTACCCCTTGGGGCCCATCCCAAGTATCCCAATTTAGAGTTCATATACCCATATAAATCCTTAAGCCTTTCCAATGTGGGACAAACACATTTCACAAATGTGTAAAAACCTACCTAAATCCATATCCACGAACCCAAAAATGTACGTTGAATTCTTATTCATCCGGAAATGATTTTGAGCAACCAAATACACGATGTTATTCACTACGTAACATTAAACATGAACCCAATTAGAAACGTTAAAAACAACGCTTGGGTCCTACCTTAATTAATGCTTAAAGTTAGCAAAAAATAAGATTTTACAAAACTATTTTCCAACAATCCTCCACATGAATGGAATTCATGATAACGGACATGCAACAAGATTCAAACAAAGAAATAGTACATTAAAAAGATACACCACATTGAGACAGGTAGCTTTTTCAAGCCTATCGGACTTACTGGCTAACCAGTAGACGCAATGCCTTGAACTGTTCAGCTGTTTGTGTAAGCAAAGACAATAGACCACATATAATATATTCGCAGACATAGTTTGGTTTTCACAGTTGTGTTTATTTTGGCCCTGAACAACACCTACTAGTTCATGAGTGCTCTAGAGAATTTAGCCTTCTCAATTCTCAATGAACCGGTCCAGTTCACACTCACAGAGATGGCTTCTTATTAAGAGCATCCTGCCATACCCTACTTGGATGTCCAAGCTATAAGAATCATTAAAAGCAAAGCTTATCCTACTAATGCTGCAAGTATCACTCTTCTAATCATAAAATAGGTAGGAGAAAACCTCCTTAGTGATACATGAAGTCATCTATAATTCGGTTGTCCCTTTGAATCTAGATCTTGGGATATCTAGTCAACTAGGTTTGGTTTCCATTATGGCAAATTTTAAGTAATAGGGTTTAATCCCATTCCCCTCGATAAATGGTACACTTGCTCTCTAGCTAGCCCTTTAGTTAATGGATCCACAATATTCTCTCTTGACTTTACATATTCCATGGAAATTATTCCATGTGAGAGCAAATGTTTAACGGTATTATGTCTTCAACGAATGTGTCGAGACTTATTGTTATATATATGATTCTGTGCCCGTCATATTGCTCTATCACATTGAATGTATATAGCTGGCACAAGTTTAGGTCATATTGGAATGTCTTCTAAGAAATTACGAAGCCATTCTACTTCTTCTCTGGTTTTATCTAATGTGATAAACTCAGATTCTATTGCTGACCTGGCTATGCATGTCTGCTTGGGGGATTTCCAAGAGACTGTAGCACCTCTCAGGGTAAAGACGTATCCACTAGTGGATTTTGAAAGTATCTGATATCCAATTTGCATCCCTGTATCCCTCGAGTACTACTACATATTTGGTATAATGTAAGCCATAATTCTAGGTATGTCTTAGATACCTAAGTACCCTAATTATCGCTTTCCAATGTTCGGACCCTGGATTACTAGTGTATCTACTCAATTTGTTACAGCATAGGCTATATCTGGCCCAGTGTAATTCATTAAGTACATCAAGCTTCCGATTATGCGAGAGTACTCTAATTATGATATGCCTGCTCCTGTAATTTTGACAAATAAAGACTAATGTCAGCAAGTGTTTTACCAGGACGGTCGTCATGCTTTCCTAATTTCTCTAGCATCTTCTCAACATAATGAGACTGAGATAAAGCATATCCTTCAGATGTTCTAGTAATTTTTATTCCTAGAATTACATCTACTACTCCCAGATCTTTCATGTCAAACTTTTTGTTCAAAATTTTCTTTGTGGATTTAAGCATGTCATTATTGCTTCCAATAATGAGCATGTCATCTACATAAAGACAAACTATGACATAGCCTTTGTCTATGCTTTTAACATAGATGGATTTGTCACATTCGTTTATCTTAAAACTATCTGAAAGCATAGCGTGATCAAAATTTTTAATGCCATTGTTTCGGAGCTTGTTTTAATCTATAAAAGGATTTGACAAGTTTAAAAATCTTTTTCTCTTAGCCAGGAACTTGAAACCCTTCTGGTTGTTCCATATAGATTTTCTTATCTAACTCGCCATTCAAAAAGGTTGCTGTAACATCCATTTGATGTATCTCCAGATTATACAAAGCTGCAATCGCAATTAGTATGCAAATAGATGTTATTCTTGTCACTGGTGAATAGGTATCAAAATAATCAAGGCCTTCCTTCTGCCTGTATGTCATGACCCAAACCCGTCCCTATAGATTAAGGTCATAACCGACCAATAATCATGAAATTATCTACGACCTCAAACGAGATTAAAGATATCTCAATAGAATAAAGGGGCCAAAGCAGAAACACACTTAAAAATTTTGTCCAATGAACTGTGCTTACATGTCATATCAAAACATTTCCCATCTAGTTAATAATAACTCACGCCACATATTAGTAGTTAACAACTTGTACACCTAGGATCATTCAAACACGTAGTCAACTATACCAAAAGCTTATTGTAGACACCCCATTTTTGACCGACCTTGAGACTCAGACGTCACCAGTTGAGCACTCGGTGATATTGCATGTTGTGCTTGTTCAGAAGTCTCAGAGTCCTACCAATAGAAGTAGCAAAGAAATACAAAAGATCATAAACAAAGCCTCTTGCGTGAGGCACCTGGGCTGACTTCACAAAACTCGAGCTCCTTTTTTAAATTTCACTAAGGCTGGAGTTGAACATCCCTTTGCTCACCTACATACATAAAAATAAGAGTGAGCTAACGCCCAGTGAATAATATCAAAATAAAGAGGTTAATGAATGAGGTTCGTTCATAAATGAATCATACTTATAATGTACACATTTGAACCACTCTTCTCATTCACACCAGATTTACAAATCTCAACAAAGCAAAACGACATTGGGTCCAACACATCATATCCATATGCAAAACGACCTCAAGTCCAATTCTTATATAAAACAATACGACCTCGGGTTCATCTATACGAAATGACCTTTGGTCCAGCCAACTCTTTATTCAAAACGACCTTTGGTCCAATTCAAACATATCAAATGGCCTCGGGCCCAATTTGAATATATCAGGCGTATCAAACGGCCTCGGGCCCATTCTCTTTATATTCATATCCATGCATATTTCATATTCATGATCATGATCCCTTTCATTCAAACGGCCTTTGGCCCATCACGGTATTCAAACATATCAAATGACATATTCAAATGGCCTTTGGCCCATCTTTGCATTCATGTCTAACGGCCTTTGGCCCAATCGTTCATATCCGACGGCCTTTGGCCCAATCATTCATGTCCAACGGCCTATGGCCCAATCGTTCATGTCCAACAGCTTTAGGCCCAATCGTTCATGTCAAACGGCCTTTGGCCCAATCATTCATGCCCAACGGCCTTTGGCCCAATCATTCATATCAAACGACGTTTGGCCTAATCATTCACGTCAAACGGCCTTTGGCCCAATCATTCATGCCCAACGGCCTTTGGCCCAACTCAAATATATCAAACATATCAACGGCAAATGGCAAACGGCCTTATACAAAATTAGACATATAGAATACTCATTCATATTTCAAATCAACAAATCCATGAAGCTTACACAGAAGTAGTCTTTGAAAAGTAACATACTTGAAAATATCTTTACTAAGATATTACTCAGAGTGTTCTGCTGGTGGATTTGCCCTTGAGCTTGACCCTACACATTACATAACACAAATGGGTCACAAACGATTCAATCCGTTCTTAATTTATACATTCCTCTTAGGCTCCTTTCTTATCATCTTAATCTATTTACAGTGTTCAATGCATGCCTAAGAGTGCTTAGAAATGGAAGAAAACGGAAAATGAAACACAAAACATCTTTACAAACTTTCTGAAACAGGGCTCCCCGCTTGAGCGGACCCCTTTGGTCTGCAAAAGTACTGGTTACTTCATTTTTATGCTCATGCGTGACTTCGGACGCTCGAGCTAAGAGTCAAACTACATGGCTCCCCGCTCGAGCGTGAATCTCCCCGCTCAAGCGGACGTCCATGTCGGCAAAAGTTCTGGGAACTAGCATTTCACGCTCGAGCGGCGCTTTCCCCGCTCGAGCGGACACGCCAAATTCTGGAATTTCCAGAATTGTTCTTGATGTTCAAACTCAACATTCAAAGGCCCAAAACTCATGTTATTGGTTACAAAACATGGAAACACAATATATATCATAAGGATATAAGCAATATGTGGCCAATTGTTCAAAATCATGGTTTAATTCTCCAATAATTCAACATTTTTCTTGAAATGGTCAAAGCTCATGCATTCTAGCTTCATACAAACTCCACATCTTCATGAATTATACATGCATGTGAAGTATAAGCTTCATTTTCAACTTAAATAACACAATTGATGATCATCTTCATGAGATTCAACATTATCATGCTTGCATGTGCAATTTGGTGCCAAATCCTTAATCTCTTTAGAGACTATCTTTTAATTCCTCATAAAATGCATGTTTGAACTTAAATTCCATTTCAAATAGTACAAATAATGTTCATACTCATGGAGCTTAACAAAACCATGCTTGTATGTATGACTTAGCACTCAATTTATCACATTTAACTTGTTACATGTTTGATTATGCAAAATCATGACAATTCTAGACATGCATGTGCATATAAACCTCAAATTCACCAAATTCAACATAGTTCACATTCTTGAATACAATGTAACTTGAATTCATAGAATTACAAACTCACATCCATGAACTCATGCCCAATTACTCACCTAGGAGCTTCAATCCTCACAAAGGTAGTTAAATCTTGAGTGTAGCTTGCCAAATTCACAACCTTTGAGCCAAATAACATAATTCTTCCTCTCCCTCTCTCTAGAACCAGCCTCTCTCTCTCTCTCTAGAGTGTGATTTTCAGCCAAAAGAGAAAATGAGCTCAAAACAATGCAAATAGGCCACTTATATACCTTGGCCTAATCAAATTAACTAAGGCTAAGTAATTGAGCCTAATTTAGTCGTTCTGAATCTAATTATTTCGATCCGAATCAATTTCTAATTAAATTTCACCGTAGGCTCTAAAAATTATGCTAATCACAATGGCGTAGTCAATTTTGTTTTCTGTAGCCGAGAAGGCCTTCAATTTTCAGTTCAAAGCACAGATTCTAACAGAGTTTCCTACGGTGAACGGATACAAAGCCAAAATTACATATAATCATGCAATTAACACCCAAATTCAAATTAAGCACATAATTACAAACATAAGCATGATTAATAAACATAGCACAGGACAGGGTTATCACATTGGGTAATTTGTTTGGTAAATTTGTATTCTTTCTTTCTTTCATAGTGGATTGATTAGTGGCATTTAGCCTATGATTTTTTAATCACAATTGGAGGTGCTCCAATTGTGATTTTTCCACGTAAAAATCTATTGTGTTGATTTATTGATTTTAAATAACAATCTAAATCACTTTCGTATGTGCTAGATGATTTAGATTGTCTGTTTTAATTGTTTGGATATTGTTGCAATTAATCTAGTCTAAATCACGAATCACTTAGGTTTTTCATTAGTGTTTGAGGTTGATTTGATGTCTGTGTCGTTGTTAAACATAGAACAACAACTTGCATATTCTAAAATTGTTGATGCAGTACTTTCTGGAAATCCAGGATATTTCTTTATTGATGGACTTGGTGGAATTGGGAAACCTTTCTATATCGAGCAATCTTGGCTACAATAAGAACGCACAAATTGATCGTTCTCGCAACTACAACTTAAGGAGTTGCTGCTTCACTTTTGCCTAATGGACGCACTGCGCACTCACGGTTCAAAATTCCTATAGATATTGAAAGCAAGATTTGTTGTAATGTCAGCAAACAGAGTGGCTTGACAAAACTTTTGAAACTTGTTGCACTTATAATATGGGATGAAGCATCGATGGCAAGACGACAAAGTATTGAAGCACTTGATGAATTGTTAAAAGATGCCATGTATAGCAATCTTCTATTTGGAGGAAAGGTTGTAGTATTCGGTGGTGACTTTCGTCAAGTGCTACCTGTTGTGCCAAACAGCACAAGAAATGAATGCATTAATGTTATGCTTGTTATGTCTTACATTTGGCATTCATTAGAGACAATCAAATTGACAGAAATTATGCGGGCTAAGCATGATCCAACGTTTAGTAATTTTTTGCTTTCTGTAGGAAATGGTACAGAACAACAGATATCTCCTGAAACTATCAGAATCCATAAAGTGATGCTTCTTCCTTACAATAAAAACATTGATCCACTTCAAGAGCTTATCACTTTTGTCTTCCCAAATTTCAATGATTATAATGAAGATCCACTTTCAGTGATGAATCGGGTTATCTTGACTCCGAAAAATGACAATGTAGATCACATCAATGAAATATTAATGAAAGAATTCCCTGGAGATGAACACATGTATAATAGCATTGATGAGACTGTTGATAAAAGTCAACAGAGCCAGTATGGAGATTTTCTTAACTCTTTATTTGCTCTAGGATTACCACCGCACAAATTATTGCTTAATGAAAACTACCCCATTCTTATGCTTCGCAACATAAATGCTTCCAAGGGATTATGTAATGGAACAAGACTCATTTGTCGAAAATTTGAAAAACATGTTATTCTCGCTCAAATTGTTGTTGGTGATCGAAAAGGAGATATGGTATTTTTACCTCGAATACCATTGCAGCCATCAGATAAAAAATTGTGTCCAGTTGATTTTACTAGATGTCAATTCCCAATCAGGCTATGTTTTGCAATGACAACTAACAAAGCTCAAGGTCAAACTCTAGATATTGTTGGCATCTATTTACCATAACCAGTTTTCTCACATGGCTAATTGTATGTTACATTATCTTGAGCTACAACTTCCACCAAAGTCAAAGCTTTAACAGATGTATTAGATTCAAACAATGAATTCTCCGATGCCACAAAAAACTTTGTCTACCATAAGATTCTATCTTTAGCTCAATGCAATTGATTTTTTTGTTTTTCGTGTTTTTTGGTATGTGCAATTCATATATTTGCAATTTCTATATTATATTTATGTTACTCATTTGACATTATTTTTCTTCCTATTTTTTAGTCCAACTATATATGTTTTATGGATGCAGAAAATCATGCGCAATCAATTGTTAGCTATCAAAGATATCGATCCATCTACAAAACGATGGACATCAAATGTCATGGTTATTGAAAAATCCTTTCCAAGAACTGGATCAAGTGGAATACTATTTCAAAAGCTCATGTTAATTGATTCAAATGTATGTTTGCAAAAAATCTCTATTGCAAATATAAAAATATCAAATACTTACTTTCCTTTTGCATCTTTCTTTTCTTCTTTTGAATTTTTTACCATCATATCACTTCTATTTCTTGCACTTCTACTCTTTTTTTTCTTTTTTTTTAACTTAATAAACAGTCTATATTTTATTTAAATTTTCCAATTCAAATATGATTTAGAATCTTTAATAACTACATATTAATTATTTCTTACTAATTCTGGAATTATATATTAATTATTAAATTCAAACATTGTAGGGATCAAAAGTGCAAGCCACAATCTTTGGTGCAGACATAGAGGTTCTTCAAACAACACTTGAAATCTTTTCATCTTATGCAATATCAAATGCACAAGTCAGATCTATTCCAAGACAACATCAAATTGTTGAAAATGAATACCAATGGACAATTCCTGGACGAACTCCCATAGAAAAAATAGAAAATGATCAGTTAACTATACGAAGTTTGAATTTCAACTTTATCACTCTAACCGCACTTGAGGACAATATCGATTCAGCAACATCAGTGAATGTCCACTCAAAAACAGCAGCAGATACGTAACCATGAACACGACCAAAAGATATAAGTAAAATTTATTCATATTCGTTTTCTTCAATAATTCAATACATTACAATACAATTTTATTTACAATTATATTATATATTTTTTAAAATTTAGATGTCTTGCTAGCAATACTAGAGGTTGGACCAATACATATGAAGAAAAATTTCAAAAACCACAAAGATGAGGAGACTTCATTACCAGAAATCATTGTTATTGATGATCAGTAAGTTGTATCTTCTCCCAAATTTTTTCCTATCATTTTAACTTCAAATGTCTCCATTTGAAATCCATGCTTGTGCAAACAAATACTAAATGTTTATGTATTCACCAAATAACTTGTTGTATCTAAAAATTCCCTTTTCCCAAATTGAAACCAACAACTCTGACGCTTTGGAGTGAATTCACAAAGAATGAAGGTGTAACTTTTTCCAAACTCCCAGCTCTTTTCCCAATCATAATTGCTATGCGATTAAAGGTGCCTTCATACAATGGTAATTTCTATATTCTTCAACATTTCTTACTTTTATAATTATTATACTACTGTCAAACTCCTAAAAATCAATTTTGTAGGTGTCACACTATCAACAAAGTCATTCACAATTTTCATATTGGACCCTTCAATTCCTGAAGCAAATTCACTAAAAGCTTGGTAATTACTACTATAATATAATATTTTACAATATTGAACTCTTTGTTTTTTG
The DNA here is from genome assembly GCF_004153795.1 of Camellia sinensis. Classification (NCBI taxonomy): domain Eukaryota; kingdom Viridiplantae; phylum Streptophyta; class Magnoliopsida; order Ericales; family Theaceae; genus Camellia; species Camellia sinensis. The sequence goes on along the minus strand of NW_021025114.1, from coordinate 932,466 downwards.
GTTAAATACAATATTCAGGTTTACTTATACTTAATTTACAATTATGATATTCAGGTGCATCAACTATAGCAATACCATCAAAGAAATTCCTCTTCAGAGAGTCCAATGAATTGCAACAACACAATCTCCACCACCAACTCCAGACAAGTTGATTCAACTCAAAAATCTCACTAAAAGCTTGGTAATTACTACTATAATATAATATTTTACAATATTGAACTCTTTGTTTTTTGGTTAAATACAATATTCAGGTTTACTTATACTTAATTTACAATTATGATATTTAGGTGCATCAACTATAGCAATACCATCAAAGAAATTCCTCTTTAGAGAGTCCAATGAATTGTAACAACACAATCTCCACCACCAACTCCAGACAAGCTGATTCAACTCAAAAATCTTTCAACATTTGTTGGACGTGTATATTTTTGTGAAACCCCGTATTTTTATATAATAAAAATAATATATATATTTTTAATTTTCTTAAATAATTATTCACAATATTTTGAATTTAATATTCTGTATATTTTTATACTGAAAATTTATTCAAAATAAAATAAAATAAAATATTTTTGACTTTATATCATTACTCAATATTAATTTCTGAGCCGTATGATATTTTTACTATATTTTCTCTATATTTTTTTGTAATCAAATTACACTGAAACCTAATACATTCTGCACTAAAATCCAATCAGAAACCATGGGCTTGCTCCCCATGTTTTCTCACATCCCAACTTCCACGTGCAATCATTTCCTATAACAAAAGAAATGTGGTGAACATGCTGTGTTCAATTTTTTTTTTTTCTTTTTTTTTTTTCATTGATCATCTTTTACTCTTCCTCATTTTGCTTCTCTTCCAATTTCATAGCTTTCTCTCTATCCGTTTCATCTCCCTTTCTCTACACCTCTCATTCTCAAAACTATTTCTTCTTCATTATCTCTATTCTTACTCCTCCCCCCGACCTCCATAGCCATGGCCTCAACCCATACTATCATCATCCGAAACACCAACCCGTGAACTTCACCACCATTGGCGCACCGTGGGACCGCCACCGCCACCATCACCTATTTCTATTATTATCTACAACCACCATCCACAAAGTGTTGTAGGTGAAGAAAGAGAAGAAGAAATAAGACGGAGGAGAAAGAAACAAAGTTAGAGAAATTTAATTTGAAGTTCAAAAGTTGGTTTTCGGCTTATTTTCAGCATGCCAAAACCATCCATTCTGGAAAGAAGTGAGACAAATAGGCCATGTAAGATGAAGTACGAAGTAAGCTGAAAAAATTGGCGAAAGAATGAAGTAAAACCATTAAGAATTAAGAAAGTTATGGGGTCCAAAAGATGGTTCGAAAAAAATGTCCGAGACGGTAGGAAAATAATCTTATTTTTCGTCAAATTTTGGAGATCCGACGGCATGCAAAAAGAGACGGAATGAGACGTGAGTAGTGAACCAAAAACTAGGTCGTGAGTTGAATCCAATGACAGAAAAATAAAATAAAACGGAGTTACGATGAAGAAGATACAAGCATTTGAACTGGTGACATTGAAACTAAAATTCTGGGTCTTCTGTTCGTGCATGCTATGGCTGTTGGAGAAGATGAGCTTAAATTTTATCCAGTGTTTCTCGGCCCATGCTGCTACGGTGCACCCTAATACCTTTAGGTTAATCGAGTGGTCCTATGACTTTGGGGATGACCACCCTTAGGTTTTTCGACGTGTAGAATCCATTTTTGGGGTTAGATCTTGTAAATTCTGAGTCTAAGATGATGATCAACAACTAAAAGTTCTAAGAGAGTCCAATGGCAGATCAACGGTGAGATCGCGTCCAATTGATATGAAATTTCAGCAAGACAATCATGGAGCCAGGACGAACATATCTTACGTTTAGAATCATAAATCAAATTCGGACGATAAATCGTTAGCAACCTAACATAGTAAGAAAACTCTCATAATCGTCTCATTCTTTTTAATTGTTAAATTTTTAGATTTGTGTTCATATGTTAACATAGCTAAAACTTTAGATAAAATTTTGTTTATAGTTGTATGTAAATTTGTGATTGGTATGTTAAATATTTGAAGGTCATTTTTTTATTAGTAACCTTAAAATCATGATATAATCTTGGAATTAGACTTGCATGTGTAGTTTGTGCCATTAAAGAGATGATTAAATATTTTATTTGGTTTGATTATATAACTCTTCAATCTGCCAGAAACTTGTACGAATTTTTAGATAATTTTATGCTCAAAATTTAGAGATGATTTCTTCTACAAAGTTGTTGATAATGATATCTAGTTCATCCAGAAATTTTGGTAACAATTTTTGAGCTTTCTATGAATTTATACAAATTTTTAACTAAATCTGAAACTGTGAGACAGATTTTACCATGTATTTGAAAATTTATTAAAATTCTATACTAAGCCAAATCTGGTAATTTCTAACTAAAATATGAAATTTGAGAAGTCTAGTTTCATGATAATTTTTTTGATTATGGGTTTGATCTATAAATTTAAGCATGGAATTAATGTAAGGAAATGTGACAAATCTGTGTCATAAACACCTTTGGAATTTGTTTAGAATTATTTATAAGTTATTTTTGGAAAACGCTCGAGTGAAGCTTCTTGCACTCGAGCGAGCTTTGTGAGCTCCCAGTACTTTTACAGGCCTGCAAAGATACTGGAGAGGTAGTGTTCTTCACTCAAGCGAGACTTCTTGCACTCAAGCGACGGTCTTCTGACTGTAAAACTTTTGGGAGATTGTATTTTATGCTCGAGCGAAGATTGTTGCACTCGAGAGAAATAACTTATTGTGTCTGGTAGCTCGAGTGACAACTCTTGCGCTCAAGTGAGCTATGCGTATATTAGTTTGTAAACAGGCCATTTCACATCCACTTTTTATATCTCTTTCTCTCTCTAAAACATTTCAAAACCCTAGATATTGAGCCTCTCACTCTAAAACTCGTTCTCTCTCTATATTTTCACCTAGATCTAGTGGTTTCTCTACCCTACTCTCTTCGATAAAAAGGTAGAGCGTCTCAAGGGTTATATTTCTATCTGAATAGAGTTGTGTTTGAGCATCTTTGAAGTTTTCTCCTTGCTTTGCTCGACTTCTAGCTTTGAGGTACTTTCTACACTCTCCTATGATTTTTGCAGAAGCATATAACAAGAAAAATAAACCAAACCTCTCTGTGGTTTTCTTTCTGTATTTCTTTCTCTGTTTGTAGAACCCTTAACAGTTAACACTGTGTCAATCAATCTAACCACGTCTCTAGTTTTAGAACTGGAACAAAAGAAAATAATAATAATAGATTAGACTCTAAAAGATTAGAACTGGAACCAGGTTTTGTGATTTTGTACTCATAATTTATCCATTAACAAAACCTACTCATAATTTATTTCGTTTAGAAAATAATTCACAAAACCTATTGATATGCCTAATTTATAAAATCATTCACAAAACCTACTCATAATTTATTTTGTTTAGAACTTCAAGTTTAGAACTGGAACCAAAAAAAAAAAAACCAGTTAAGACTCAGAAGAAGAGAAGAAGAATAAGAAAGAGAGAGAGAGAGAGAGGTACCTTAGTTACATTACAGTCAGTGTAGTAGATCGATCAATCTAACCATCTCTTTCATTTTAGAACTGGAACAAAAAAAAACACAGATTAGACTCAGAAGAAGAGAAGAAAAGAGAAGAAGAGGAAAGCAGAGAGAGAGAGAGATATATATACCTCAATCAGTAGTGTAAATCGATCGCCGACGCCATGTAGATCGATCGCCATGCCGTGTAGATCGTCTGACGATGGGTAGGGTAGAGAGAGAGAGAGAAAGAGAATGTCTGTCTGTCAAAAATTAGGGCAAAATGAGCTGATGAGGCATATCAGAAAGGAAAAGGGGGCAAAATGAGGCATATCAGCCAAAAATAAATAAATAAATAACCAATGATGGGTCGGGTCGGGTCGGGGCTGTTGACTAAAATGGCTGATTACCCGCCACCTGACCCGAACCCAAAAAATGCCATAAACTAGGCCCGCACCCGCCCGCTACGTGGCACGCATCCATCCGTTGGGGGTCGGGTCGGGTCGGGTGTGGCGGGTCGGTGGATCCGCTGCACTGCCCTAGTCTACACCAAGATTTTTTATTTTTAAAATATGTGTACAGAGAATATTTTCATATAATATTATAGGTGTTGGTAGATGTCCATTATGGTCATTTTAGTTTAGGATATAATTGTCATTAAAATAATATTTCATTAAGTGTGTGCACTGAGATAATTAAGTGTGTGGAAATAGAATTTCCCCATACTTAATGAATAAATTTTATATTACAATTTTACCATTAAATAAATTTACCAATATAGACATAAGTATACATATTCTCAACTCAAATTTCAATTTTCTTAATACACATCTTTGGAATTTAAAAACTCTCATTACACATCTATTAGAAGTCCAACATTAGACCCTAGTTTTATTCTCCATTGTTTCTCACTTAACCTTCCAAATTCCACATCTTCCTAAAGTCTTTGGCCTTATTTGGTTTGTATTTAGAGATACAATTTTTGAGAAAAAAAATATCAAAAAGTTGTTTGGTTAAAAATTTTTGAAAAAAAAAAAATTCAAAATTACTTTTCTTTTTATTATACATCAATCAATTATTTTTTCTCTCTCTTCTCTCTTTCTCTCACTCTTTTTATTATTAATAAATCAATCAATCATTTTTTTCTCTTTTCTCTCTCTTCTCTTTTCTCTCATTCTCTCACATTCTACACATCTGGGAACTTTAATTGAAATTTGATTTTGCGCGATTCGTAAGGCCACGTTTGGCTCTCCCTATTGTGTTAAGTCATGTGTGTGTGTTTATTTAGATATATAGATATGTTTTTGAGTGATTGGTCTCATCTTTTGGGAACCAAAATATCTAAAAGAGAGAGAAGAGAACCGTGAGGGAGAAAAGAGAAGAGATACCAAGATTCTTGAAGAAAAGCTTAACAATCATGGGGGTTTGAAGGGAATTGAAGAAAGAGAAGGGAGATCAACCATGGAGGCTTGAGGAAATGGAGGAGAATTAAAAGGAAGACAAAGATTGAACTAAGGTATAATCACCTATCTTGAATCCTTATGTTTAAAGAATCAATTACATGAAATCAAGGATTGATAGAAGATGTGAGCTTTGAACCCCAACTATGGCTATTGAGAGGGTAATTTATACCTAAATTGGGCCGAGATGGGTAAATGGGCCGAGCTGGGTAAATGGGCCGTTCTTTGGGCCACAGTAAGAAGGGCTGGATGAAAGGAGGCTTGTAGTTAGCCCGGTCCTGGTAAGCCTTATTGTTATCCCGGTCCGAAAGAACCGTGAAGTTAGTTCCGTCTAGAGAAGCTTTGCATATAGCCCGGTCACCGTACTCAAAGTTAGCCCGGTCATGGCTTATCGTGGTTATCTCGGTCAGAACCTTACTGTTTGTTAGCTCGGTCTGATCACACCATGGTTTGTACATAAGAAACTGAGGCAAGAGCAGTGAAAGAAAAAACCAAACTAGCTATAGTTCGGTCTAGTCTGCGGTTTAGCATAGCCATGCTTACCTCGGTCATATTGGAATCCGACCATGGTAAAACCATCTCACTTGGTTTCAGCAGTGAGGGGGGTGTTGAAGGATAAGCATTGTCTTTCTGGAGTATGACTCCTAGGAGGAATCTACATGGATGAGTAAAAGTCCTACTAGGATTGTGCCACGCGAAACCTATAAAAGCTCATAACATCACCTATGGAGAGGTAACACAACTTTGATTCTCGAATACACAGAGTTTTGTCTATTTGTCTATTTTTGCTGACTTAGGCATCGGAGAGGTATCCGGCACACATCCGCCGGCTAGCTCACGTTTATGTTTTCAGGGAGTAAAGCGACGACGTACGGAGGAGCGCAGACTTGATCAACAGGATTATACGAGAAGGTTTATTTCTTTCCCGTACAGCTATATTATGTTCTTGTGTTCTTGTGCTTGGAAATTGAGTAAAAGTTTGAGGTTATGATGTTTGATGGAGATTAATAATATGAAAATTGTTATGTATTAAAGGGTTTTGGGCTTTGATTTACATGTAATTAAGGTTTGATTTTGAAAATGAGAAGTCCCAAATTTTTAGCCATTTTCGAACTGTAAATTGTCCAGGGCCGCACGTGCGACACTGTTTCCCCGCACGTGCGGAGACAACTCTGTCCAGCCAACTTTGAATAAGCATATTTTTTGCATCCGAACTCCGTTTTGAGTGATTCTTGAGCCTAAAATCAAGCCCCAAAAGTCTAGTTTCCAATGGTGGTGGTCTCACTCCCAAATTCTAAATACAAAAATAGTTATGCCCAAAATAGTGACGACTATTCACTTTATGTCAACCAGTTTTGTGCCATTTCTTCACCTAAACCATTTCCCATCGATTTCTCCTGTTTTCTGAGACATGGATTATAAATTATTAAGGAATAATGAGCTTGGTACCACCATGGCTAAGTGATTGAATGATCAAAGAGAATAAGTAAATGATCGAGTATAATCTCATATTATGTGTTGTGCAATGTACTTGTAGGTCGAGATGAGGACATCGTCCCATTACTACCGAGAGCTGATCACTATGAGTAGTAGTACTGTCGTAGTATGCTTTACTTACAGCTAACAATTACCATTAGCACTCTGTTAATTGTAGGTTAACTATGTTAACGTATATGAACGATTAACAAATGTGTATACCTCTGCATGGTTCTGATTAATAGTTAATATTAACATTCTATTCTCCATAAGTAAATTACGTCGTTTCTTAATGAATAAAGGGAACTTATGTTCATTCTTGAATAACGGTTTCAATGTAAGTGTGAGAGCATACCGTTTTGCTACTAATGGACCTGAGGCCGTTCAGTTATAAGTCATCGAGTATGGATATCTCCGAAGAATCAGAATAATTGGAAAAGCTATATGTATCCGTATGAATCTGAAATAATTCTGTTGTGTTACATATGGACCCGAGATCGTTCAGAACCTACGATATGAATGCAAAGGTTTAACATTATTATGTGCTTTCTGTAATAGTTACTATTCTTATTCTGTTATACGCGAGACAACTGTGTTAATCTGTAACTAAACCATGAGAAACTTGTGTGCACTATTGTATAATGGTATTCTTAGGAAACTAAGATTATTCTGTTTCTGTTTATCCGTTCCAGTTATGCTATATTATGACATAATATGGATTGTTCGGTCTTTAAGACCTAATGATTTCTGGTATAGAACAAAGTGCTATACGGAGCTAAGTGCTGCAATGCGAGTCACCTCTAGAATCCGTGCGAGACACCTCTTGAGTCCATACATACATGAACTGGGCTTAAAGCCAATCTGGGCCTATGGCCATTTAGTATGATCTGTTAGGCCTGAGGCCAATCTGTATTTTCTGGTATGAAACAAAGTGCTTTACGGAATTAAGTGCTACAGTGTGAGTCACCTCTAGAATCCATACAAGACACCTCTTGAGTTCATACATGCATGAACAGGGCTGAGACCGTTCTGCATTAAGGGCTTAATGTCACTCTGTTTAAGGGCTCCATGCCACTCTGTTTAAGGGCTCAATGCCATTCTGTTCAAGGGTTTAAAGCCATTATGTTTAAAGACTGGTCCTATGGTCGTTCTGTATATTACTGGGCTTAAAGTCGTTCTGTATTATATATGGGCCCGAGGCCATTCTGTATTATATGTGAACCTGAGACTGTATAGAAATATACTTATGGATAAGACCTGTATACGGTTGGTATCTGTCTATTTATTTTATCCAAGGTTTTGCTTATTCAATTAACCTTCTTAAGTTGCTATTATTCACTGAGCCTTGCTCATTCTATTTTATGTATATTTCTGTAGGTGAGCCATCGGGGATTGACGCTAGAGTTGTATTGAGGTTCGCTTGTCTGCCAAGTCACCTGGGATATGTCTCCACATGGAGGCTTTAATTTATTGTTGGGAGTCTTATAAATTATTAAGCCTTATGTAAGAGTGTGTGAGATCTATATAAAATTAGTGGTTGTATAGGTATATTTGGAATGTATTTAAATGCTTAAATCCAATTAAACCATCATGTATGCACAAGCTCAATGGATGTTGTCTTTTATTGATATTGCTTCCGCCTAAGGCCCTATATATGGTTAAATATTATTTTAAAATTCTGTTTTGAGGCCTATATACAGGCCGGTCATGGACCAAACTTTTAGGGGCGGGTTTGGGTTGTGACACTCAGCCCAAGGCACCCGTAAGCCTAAACATGAACCCAAAATCACAAAGAATAAATATGATGATAGCCCATAAATAAATAAATCAAAACCCAATCTAATGACAAGTCACAAGTATAAATAGTAAAACCAACCATAACCAACTTTCAAAAATATATACTAAATGAAAGACAAATGGCCTATAAAATAAAATAATTCTAAATAAAAATCCAACCACAATGTATGCACAAAACCCGACATAACAAGCTGAAACAAAATAAATGAATGTCTTAGATGTCCATGCAATTGAGTCTCCGCTATGCCGTAAGTCCACTCTCAGTTTTTCTAACACTTGGAAATGATAAACAACTAAAGCAGCTGATAGCTCAGTGAGTAACAACATGGATAGCAAATACAATTTTGAAAACATGGTTCAATTCCAAAATAAGATATATATCACAGAAATTAGATTGGCATACAGTTTGGTAAAGACAATCTGTTTCAAAAAGAAGGTCCCACAGTTCAACAGTTAAAATACTCATGTTTTTCAAGAACATGATAAATGATATTTTCCACTTAAAACAGATTACAACATGAACACCAATAATTTTATGGGTACCAAGAAATAACAAGTAACATGCCACATAGTTCTCAAGGCTATAAGTCCCGTTGGATCCAATACCGAACTAAGAGTCATCCTCAGGGTGACAACTCGGGCCTTTTCTTTAAGACGATCCGATTGAAGGTCACCTAGCTTAACTTAGGTCTTTTCTTTACAATCGTTGAGCACTAGAGTCATCACGGCCCAACCCGGATCTGTTCCCTAGTGGCTAGAGTCACCACACACAGTGGAATAATTTCTCTGGACTAAAATATACAGATGGTCCCAATAATCAATACGCATCAGTTTCGCAAAACATGGTAGTTCACCATTATAAACATGAGACCAAAACAAATAGTTTACAGTATACCAAGTTTACACATGTTTCAGAAATAATTTGATTCCATTGATAACATAATAATTTATCAAAACAATTTAGTCCTGAAACAACAATTAAATTTTCCAACAGCTCAGATTAGGGGAACATTTATAAAAAATATGTAGCATGAAACTACTCACCTGAAAACGAAATAATTTAATCCTCAAATAGAGTATAAAAGTCCAACTAGTGCCTTGAACCAAGTATGAAGACTACGCGTCACTACTAAATTAAAAATACTAAAAGGAATAATAAACTAAGTACCTCACACTAAAGCGCACTAACACAGCTCAACCCCATTCACCGTTACTTTTAAATAATACTTAAGTTTATGTTCTTCAAGGTCTAAAATTACCCAAGACATGGGTTCCGACCAAAACTTAACTAAAAGTAACTTTAAGATAAAATAAAGTTTTAAACAAATTTTCCCAATCTATTCGCTAACTTTGAAAATTAAAAACCCACTCCATGCTATTCAAAAAATTCCAAAACCCTCCAGACATCAACTAATATATCCTAAGTTTCAAACTCAATTGGTTTTACTTGATTTTCTTGTCAAAATAATTATTTACAATTAATTATATCCAACCAGATTGTTTTCTGCAGCACTTTAAAGAAAATAATGGTTCTCCTAATATACATTAGCAATCAATGCAAGGCCAAAAATTTACAAAATTAGACTCGTAAATTTAGGTGGCGACTCTGTATCTGGCAAAGCAGTCCATGTTTGGCACTTCTTTCAAAAATCTGTTTTTTTTCAAAACGATTTGCCGGATTTGGACTCTTTGGTTCAGATTTAGAACCGTGACTACAAAGTCGAGTCCGAGCTGTAGCGAGGTCCCCCGCGGGCCTGTTACACTTATACACATAAATGGTCTATCATGACCAATGGAAATAGCAAAGCAAAATACAAAAGATCATAAACAAAGCCTCTTGCTTGAGGCACTTTGGCTGACTTCACAAAACTCGAGGTTCCTTTCTCAAACTCCACTAAGGCTGGGGTTGAACGTCCCTTTGCTCACCTACATACATATAAATAAGAGTGAGCTAACACTCAGTGAATAATACCAAAGTAAATGGATTACATGAATGAGATTTATATTAAGTACATCGAACCCATAAATTTCATATACAAACGGCCTTAGGCCCATTCTATGTTTTTGTTCTACATGTCAAACGGTCTCGGGCTTATTTTAGATCCTTAGCAAACGTATCAGATGACCTTGGGCCCATTGTATAACTTGTCAGATTCATCAAACAGCCTCAGGCACAATTCAAACACTTTAAACGTACCAAACGACCTGAGGTCCATTATTTCCATATTCATGTTTATGCATATTTCATATTCATGATCATGATGACCTTTTCATTCAAACAGCCTTTGGCCCATTACATTCATGTTCAAACGGCCTCTGGCCCATCAAGATATTCATACGGCCTATGGCCCATCATAATATTCAAATGGCCTTTGGCCCATCATAATATTCAAACATATCAAAAGGCTTCAGGCCCAATTCATACATATGAAACGTATCAAATGGCCTCACGCCCAATTCATACCTATCAAATGGTCTTGAGCCCAAATCATGTTCTTCGTAGAGTCTCATACAAAAATTAGGCACATAAAATACTCATTCATAATTCAAATCAACAAATCCATGAAGCTTATATAGAAGTAGCATTTGGAAAATAACATACTTGAAAATATCTTTACTAAGATATTACTCATAGTGTTCGGAGTGTTGATTCGTCGTCGTGGATGCTCCTACACAATTCATAAACATACACAAATCGAATCACAATGCTATTTAATCTGCTATCCTTAACTTGTTTAATTCTCATAGGCTCCTTTCTAACCTTTTAATTCATTTAGAATGCACAATGCATGCCTAAGAGCGTTCAAATCATGAACTTGTGTGGCTTATGCACAACTTCAAATAATACATAGAAATTCTTTCAAAAACATAGATTATAAGGTTCATGCTCAAAGGATGAAATTCAACATTCAAACCAAATGAATCTTTTCTCTCTTTCCTAATCATTTAATTATTTTGTTTCTTAGCTTATTGGTCCTCAATAAGTCATAATTCTTGCTTAAGAATACCTGGAAAGAGATGGGAACGAAGCTGTACGCTTACAACATCTTTTGAAAACATGCTGAAAATAAGCTGTTGGCTAGAGCCAGCTTTTGGTTGCTAGAGCCACCTGAAGAAACAAACTGAGCTCGCTCGAGTCACCATTTGGTCTCTCGAGCCAGCCTTTGCAGAGTGCAAAATACTGAGAGCTTGCAATGTTGGCTCGAGCCACCACTTGATCGCTCGAGCCAGCTGTGAATTTTTTGGGTTTCAAGACAGCAAATTTGAGTTCCAAAAATGCATTTTAACATGTAAAAGCTTGGATGGCCATTCCAAACTCGTGACAACACTTTGATAATCATAGAAACATTTTAGAAAACTCAGATACAATATCATCCATAAATCATTTGCTTAAAACCTTATGAATTTACCAAAATTGAACTCAAATCTTCATGCAAGTGAGGATTAATTTCAAAACTATTTTCATGACTTTCCAAACATAAAATTAAGCTTCCAAGACTTATGAAACAGTGATGCATGTGCAATGCAACTTTTAATTTCATCATGAATCATAGATTTCAAACCAAAATGATAAAATTCTACATATTCATCCTCTAAATTCAACATGGATGACAAGGATCATGCTCAAGAGTATGAAACTCTTCCAATTCATGAATTCATGTATGTCAAACCTTCAAGACTTAGAAAACATGAATGCATGTAAGTGACAACTCCCAATTCAACATGATCATCAAAGTTCATGCTCAAAACTTGAAGAATCAAACCAAATACTTGCATGTATGTACAATTTCATCTCAATTCATACAATCTTTATTCAACTCACACATGGAATCTCATTATCTTCTTAAATCCACAATTTAAGTGACTTAACTCCCAAATTGAGGTTCAAACTCTTACCTACTATCTTCAATGAGGCTAGATTTAGCAATTTCTTGAGCCTAGCTTCCAAAATCATCAATCCTCCAAGCCATTACCTCGACATTGAGCTCCTATCTCTCTAAGATGAAGATTTCCCTCCATATATATAGCTTAATCTCAGCAAAATGGTGAAGATGAGCTCAAAGTTATAAGCCTAGGCACTAACTCAACATATATATAGTGGGTGATTAGTTTAAGCTAATTAAGTATGATTAAGACTAATCAACCTTACTTAATTTAATTCAATTTAATCTAATTAATTTGATCCGAAACAATTTTTAATTAAATTTCACCGTAAGCTCTAAAAATAATTTGATCACAATAAATTAATCAATTTGGTTTCTGACGCCTTTACAACCCTCAATTGCATATTATAGTAGAAATTGTAACAGATCTTTCTACAATCAATAAATAGGCATCCAAAAATCACATAGGACACATAATTACCATTCAGATTCATATTAGGCATATAAACATATATATAATTAATGAATTAAAGGGTTAATATTGAATAGGGTTGTTACACTGTATCCCTTAACAACAAGCTTAGCCTTGTATTTATCTGTTGAACCATCTACTTTCATTTTTCTCTTGAATATCCACTTATATCCAAGAGGTTTAGATCTTGTTGGAAGATCCACTAGTTCCCAAGTATGATTTTTGCAGAATTGATTCAATTTCACTATTCACAGTCTCTTTCCACAATGGAGCTTCAGGACTTGACATTGCTTTTTTGAAGTTTTGAGGCTCATTTTCTAATAGGTATGCCAGAAAATCTGGACGAAATGAATTAGAGATCCTAGCCCTCTTGCTACGTCTAGGTTCATCTGCTTCATTATCATTATGGTCTTCACTGTCACCCATAACAGTATCAAAAGTTCTTTTATTTGAACTTGTCTCTTCAGCTTCAAGAGTTTTAAACTCTTCAGTTTTCTTAAGGAAAAATTTGTTCAAAAAAAGACGTATTCCTATGCTTAATAATAGTATTTACATTCATATCAGGATTTTCAAATTTATGAACTAAGAATCTGTATGCACTATTATTATTTGCATAACTAATGAATACACAATCAACAGTTTTTGGTCCTATCTTAGTTGTTTGGGGACTAAGGACTGCTACCTTGGTCAAACACCCCCACACTTTGAGGTAATTGTAGGCAGGTCGTTGACCTCTCCATAATTCATAAGGTGTTTCATTAATTTTCTTGTGGGGTACCTTGTTAAGGGTAAAGTTAGCAGACAAAATTGCCCCCCCCACAAGTTCTGAAGTAACCCTAAACTAATCAACATGGCATTCATCATCTCTTTAAGAGTTCGTTTCTTTCTCTCAGAAACTCCATTTGACTAAGGAGAATAGGGTGCAGTGGTTTGGTAAATAATACCATGTACAGAACAAAATTCCTCAAACGATGGATCATACTCACCACCTCTGTCACTCCTACCTTAATAGTTTTGCCAAGTTGATTTTCAACCTCAGGCTTAAATTGCTTAAAAGCGTCTAAAGCTTCATCTTTACTTTTCAATAAGTAAATATAGCGACCCCGGTCTTTTCCCATTGGATTATTGTATCCGGACTTAGGTTCCGTAGATTCTGTCATTGTATTATTGTTGTTGTTGTCCCTTATTCTCTCATTTGGAATTATAGGATGTGTTGGGCAGGTTTGTTTCAGGTTGGTTGGGTTTAGAAACCAAGTGTTGTTGTTCAGGTTTTTGGTTCTTCGCTCGAGCGAGGAGTTGTTCGCTCGAGCGAGAGGTTGCGTTTGATTTGGACCTGTAGCTGTGCATTCTTGGCTCGAGCGAGCTTTTCTTCGCTCGAGCGAGTTAGTTTGTTCTTCGCTCGAGCAATAGTTCCTTCGCTCGAGCGTGTGTCTGGTTTCAGACCTGTGGGTTTGAGTTCTTCGCTCGATCGAGTTTTCTTTCGCTCGAGCGAGCTTTTGGGTTGTTGGCTCGAGCAAGGCTTCCTTGGCTCGAGCGTTGCTTTTCTGTGTCTGGTCGCTCGAGCGACCATGTCTTCGCTCGAGCGAGCCTGTCCAGTTTATATACACAGCAGCGGGTTTTGATCAGTCTTTTCCATTTTCTTTTGATTCCAAACCCTAGGTCCGACTTCTCTCTCTCCCTACTCACCTTCTTTCTTAGATTTGATCCACTTAGGGTGTGTTTCTACCCTAGATCCTTCATATAAAAGATAGAGTGAAGCAAGGGCTATCATTTAATCTGAGCATTTGGCGATTTGGAGCACTTTGGTATTTGGGCACTCATCTCTTTCTTCACCTTTTGGGTTGTTTTCTTTGAGGTAGGGATTTCCTACTCCATTTTATAGGTTTTGTTCTAAGTTGGACAATCTTCACTGTATTTAAAAAATAAATTTTGTTTTTGTACTTAACAACAAACGGAATACAATAGAAATAAAGGAAATGAGAGAGTTTGTTTGATTACAAAAATCAAACCAAAAAATAAAATAAAACAGATTTTTCTTTTTCTATAAAAACAAAATCAAAATCTGAAACAGAAAAAATAATAAAACAAAAAATTAAATTAAATACTTGCCAAATTAATTTGTTGAACAAATTTTCTGATCAAGTCTAGTGTTTAACACAGTGTCCTTAAGACAGATTCGTCTTCTCCATGGTACTTTCAGATTGTGGACGTCTATCTCCCAAAATAAAATGATCAATAACGAAAAATTGCAACACTACAAATTTTCCGTACAACGAACACACTTAGTGTATATACTCTTTCTCACAGAAAACTAATGGAATTAATGTAGCAAAATGCAGGGATGAAAGGCAGCAGAGAAGAATGAAAATTGGAGTAAAAAACCAAATGAGGGACTTGTCTTATTTATAGATGATTTCGTGGCTGTACAGATTTGAATGCAAAACCTGTTCGGTTTGAATGAACAGGTAATGTGGCTGTTGGGCTTAAATTTAAACAAATATGAATTTGTTTGGTTTAAATTCAAACAGATATTCATCTGTTCGGGTGGGAAAAAACTGGAGCCCATTTTGAATTCAATTTTCGAAATTCAAATTCCAAAAAATTAGATATTAATTTTAGAAAAATAAAATTCAAATGTTTTTTGCCCAAAAAGATAGGTATTGGGCCAGACAAGCCTAGCTCGAACAGACAGCAGCGCGTGTTTATTTTGGGTCCAATGGATTTAGCCAACTTTGCCCATAACCTCCCCTCTACAAAACTTGGATACCCCTTGGAGCCTACCCCAAATTCCAAACTCAAGCCTTATAAACCCACTCAAAGTATGCCTACCAAATCAATGTGGGATAAGCCTTGAACCAAACCTTTAGGAAATTTCACCAAAAACACCATTTCCATGGAGCTCTCTTTGGCTTCAATTTCTCATTCACCCGATAATAGTTTTGAGCAACCAAATATACCACGTGAATCACAACGTGGCATAGAACGCGTTACCACTTTGACCCGAGTAAATCGACACTCGGGGCCCACCTAAAAAATAGACCAAACTTGAAG
>NW_021025114.1:898903-911712 GCF_004153795.1 Camellia sinensis | reverse complement strand
TAGAGGGTTACTTACCTTCAAACAGCTAAAATATATTTCCCAAGCTAATCTCAAATTACCAAGATCCACCTCAATCTCACAAACCTAATAAAATATTACACCGCATAAACAATTATTATGTGCACCAATCTTTATCTTCTTGTAACAACAATAGAATAAATTAACCCAATTGCCTATTAGGAACTTCCACAATTTGAATTTTGACTGTTGAATTAATACAGACATTATGTGTATTGATTGTGTGTTGTATATGTTATGTGTTTGCATACATTGTTTTGTGTGGGAGGAGATAGGGGATGTACTCCACGGTTTAGGGGAAGATAGGGGATGGACCTCTAAACCGGATTTTGTTTGGGAGGAGATAGGGGATGTACTCCACGGTTTAGGGGAAGATAGGGGATGGACCTCTAAACCGGATTTTGTTTGGGAGGAGATAGGGGATGTACTCCACGGTTTAGGGGAAGATAGGGGATGGACCTCTAAACCGGATTTTGTTTGGGAGGAGATAGGGGATGTACTCCACGGTTTAGGGGAAGATAGGGGGTGGACCTCTAAACCGGATTTTGTTTGGGAGGAGATAGGGGATGTACTCCACGGTTTAGGGGAAGATAGGGGATGGACCTCTACACCGGATTTTGTTTGGGAGGAGATAGGGGATGTACTCCACGGTTTAGGGGAAGATAGGGGATGGACCTCTACACCGGATTTTGTTTGGGAGGAGATAGGGGATGTACTCCACGGTTTAGGGGAAGATAGGGGATGGACCTCTACACCGGATTTTGTTTGGGAGGAGATAGGGGATGTACTCCACGGTTTAGGGGAAGATAGGGGATGGACCTCTACACCGGATTTTGTTTGGGAGGAGATAGGGGATGTACTCCACGGTTTAGGGGAAGATAGGGGATGGACCTCTACACCGGATTTTGTTTGGGAGGAGATAGGGGATGTACTCCACGGTTTAGGGGAAGATAGGGGATGGACCTCTACACCGGATTTTGTTTGGGAGGAGATAGGGGATGTACTCCACGGTTTAGGGGAAGATAGGGGATGGACCTCTACACCGGATTTTGTTTGGGAGGAGATAGGGGATGTACTCCACGGTTTAGGGGAAGATAGGGGATGGACCTCTACACCGGATTTTGTTTGGGAGGAGATAGGGGATGTACTCCACGGTTTAGGGGAAGATAGGGGATGGACCTCTACACCGGATTTTGTTTGGGAGGAGATAGGGGATGTACTCCACGGTTTAGGGGAAGATAGGGGATGGACCTCTACACCGGATTTTGTTTGGGAGGAGATAGGGGATGTACTCCACGGTTTAGGGGAAGATAGGGGATGGACCTCTACACCGGATTTTGTTTGGGAGGAGATAGGGGATGTACTCCACGGTTTAGGGGAAGATAGGGGATGGACCTCTACACCGGATTTTGTTTGGGAGGAGATAGGGGATGGACTCCATTAGCATCACTTTTATGTGTGCTTATTTATATAGAAGTGTTTTTATTGATACAGCGCTAAAATGTGTATCAATCTGGAAGTATGAAGTGTTTTGATTTGAGCTTGAGTCTCGTTTGTTGTTGATATTGGAAGGATGTGAATATTATATATGTGATTCACTGTTGTAAGTTTGGCCAGGTTCTGAGCCATGTTGATAAAGTTGGAAAGTAAAACGTGTCTTAGACAATAGTGTCATGAGACTGTAAAATGAAGTAATTGATTATCTTGGTTAACCATTTGTTGAATGCTATTGCTTTATTCATTGCTTATATGTGGTTTAGTATATTTCTACTGGGCTGTGGCTCACCCTTTATGGGAACATCATTTTCAGGTTCAGGTGATAAACTACCTCCAAGGACTTAGCTTGGGAGGGTTTGGCTTCTGGATTGAAGAAGACTACCTTTAGTTAATAGTTGTTATTTAGTTGTATATGTAAACATTCAAGCCTAGGGCTTTTCTTGTATTGAGTTAGAACTCATAGTTTTGTATCCAAGTGTTGGCTTGGAAAGATGTAAGCCTGTAGGGCATTTTATTCGATGTTACATGTAATGCTTTATTTAGTAATACTCTGATGAATGAATTAATAAATTGTCTTCTGTAAATAATGCATGTCAACTATATATTTAATGGGTTAATTTTTAGGGCGTTACAGTAAACATAGCAATATCGAGTGCAATCATCAATAAAAGTGATAAAGTACTTTTTACCTCTTCTAGTTTGAACAAATTTTAAATCACAGATATCTATGTGAATTAAACTTAGAGGTTCAGTACTTATTTCTACTTTTTTAAATGATGCCTTAGTGAGTTTTGCCTCAACACAAATCTCATATTTTATGATTAGGATCAAATTCTCAGTTTGGTAAACATTCTAAAGAAACAAGTGTATGCGAAAATTAAAATTTACATGTCCTAATCTACTATGCCATAAAAAACAAGACTCAACAATATAAATAGAAGATGTGTTCTTATTATTAATAGCCAAATTAGGTACAACAGTTATTACATTAAGCTTAAGAAGGCCATCACTCATGTAACTTTGCCCCATATACATTCCACTCTTGGAGAGCACAACCTTATCAGATTCAAAGACTAATCTAAACCCATTCTTGATCAAGAATGACCCAAAAATCAAATTCTTGTGAATCTCTGGCACATGGAGTACATTGTTAAGAGTGCTTTTTTTTTTCCTCAGATCATTTTCAGCACAATCTGTCATTGTCCTTCTATAATTGATGTGGAGGAGTTTTTCATAAAAAGTTGTTCCCCATTTTCCATTACTTTGTAGGTTGTGGACATCTTCTTATCTGCATAGATATGGCGGGTTGCTCCAGTATCCACCCACCACTCCTTGGAATTGCCCACCAAATTTTCCTCAAAGATTACTATAGCAAGGTTGATGTCTGCCACTCAATCGGAAAGATAAAAATCCTCGGCTATGTTGGCTTATGCTAGCTTTTTGCTTGAACTCCCTCCGTCCTTGCGAACGTGACAATCCTTAGCGCGATGTACATCTTTGTCACGCACAAAACACTTGCCTTTGAACCTCTTGTTGAATCTGTTGCTGATCCCTTTGTTGATCTTACTAGTGGATCCTTGTTTGGGACCATTGCCATCATGCTTCCACTTATTGTTGTTGAATCTTGACCCTTGTCCTTGTTCCACAACATTTGCTTTAGCTTGGATGATATGGTTTCCTGACTTCTTGTTGGTACCACGGTTGTCCTCCTCAATTCTGAGCCGCACTATTAGTTTCTCTAATTTCATCTCCTTGCGCTTATTCTTCAGATAAATCTTGAATTCTTTCTAGGATGGTGGCGATTTTTCCATAATTGCCGTTACTTGAAAAGATTCACTGAGAACCATCCCTTTCGCATATATGTCATGGAGAATTAATTGGAGATCTTGAACCTAGCTAATAACCGTCTTGGAATCTATCATTTTAAAATTCAAAAAATGGCTGACAACAAATTTCTTTGTACTGGCATCCTCTGTTTTATATTTATGATCTAGAGATTTCCACAATTCTTTTGCAATGCTTTTGGCACTATACACATTGTACAGTGTATTGTCCAATCAATTGAGGACATAATTCCAAAATAGAAAATCACCATGTTTCCATGCATCGACTGCGGCAAACATTTGCCGGTCAGTTTCTCCTTTGTTCAGTGCCGGAGCTTTTTCATGAGTGAAGTGAGCCAAATTCAATGTCGTAAGATAAAACATCATCTTTTGTTGGCACCTTTTAAAATCATTTCCTTTGAATTTTTTTGGCTTGTCCCCATGATTTACCGGTAATGCCAGAGTCATCACCAGCACAACGGGTATAGGGGTCGGGGTACGAATAGTCTCAGTACTGTTTGTTTCAGTATTCATATTTTTGACGAAATAATAATGCATCAATCACAAATTTACACATAATAGAATTTACACACAAAATATACATAAAAATATTTTGTAACAAAATTCCAATGATAAATAGTATATGACTACTATTTAATTTCCCTGAAACAAAATATTCATCTATTTGACACACAAATAAAATAAAACTAAATCCACTTTAAGATTGTTATTCCCACAGCGGATGTGTGTATGTGTAAGTAATGTATAAATAAAATATACAACAAAATAAAAATAATTAATTTAGAAAATAATTATATAAATTAAATTTCATTAATCAATTGCTTATAGAAATTATAAGTCGAGACTTGTGTTGCACATAATCTTCTTAAAGTAGATTTTACCCTCGCTCCGGTGCTTCGAGATTTAGCAGCGTCTACTTCTCAGGATGCAACGACTAGCACTTGATTTGCAGCACTACAAACTCAAGTATGGCAAAGTAAAAAACCTATGCTATAACTCTTTCTTTCTTTTTCTTAGAAACTAAATGGTAGACAGATGCAGTAGCACAAAGACGAATATAAGAAAAAAGACAAAATGGTTAGGGAAAAATTGGATGAAATGAGTTGCTGGATGGCAGGCTATTTATAGGAGAACATGTGGCTTTTTAGAACAGGTTTCAATAGATAGAAACCTGTTTGGAACAGTAACAGATCTGGTTTCAACAGGTAGAAACCTATTCGGAACAAAAACAGATCTGCTTGGGTAGAATTCAATAGGTATGAACTTATTCCGATGGAGTTTAATCAAGTATGAACCTGTTCAGGTGGAGATAAAATCGGGACAAATTTAATTTGAATGTTGAAATCGAAATTCAAAAATAATTAAATAAAACACCGTTGTTTTTGACCTAAAAATATAAGTATTGAGTCAGACAAGCCCAACCCCACCTCACGCCACGCGCCCAAGCCCAATCCAGCCCGCCCGATATACCGATAGACCGGACGAACAGCAACAGTGGGACGCGCGACCCACTTTACCCATAACCTCACCCTTCCACAAACTTGGGTACCCCTTGGGGCCCATCCCAAGTATCCCAAGCTAGAGTTTATATACCTACATAAATCCTTAAGCCTTTCCGATGTGGGACAAGCATATTTCACAAATGTGTAGGAAACCCACCTAAAGCCATATCTATTTAACCCGAAAATGCGTGTTAAATTCTCATTCATCTGGAAATGGTTTTAAGCAGCCAAATACACAATGTTATTCACTACGCAACATTAAACATGAACCCCATTAGAAACGTTAAAAATAACGCTTGGGTCCTACCTTAATTAATCCTTAAAGTTAGCAGAAAATAAGGTTTTACAAAACCATTTTCCAATGTTTTTTTTTTTTAAAATTGTGCTAATTTTATTTGGTTGAACTATAGAAAAACCTATAATAAAGGATTATTAAGAACTAATAATTAATGTTTATTAAAATAATAAATAAACTAAGCTTGGAAACAAAATTAAAAATAAGAAACAATGCATTGCATGCCCAAGAATAGAAACAACTCATGTTCAAACTTTAAATACATCAGTTGAAATTAAAATGGCCAAGAAGTAGCGAAATTACTTAAACTTCATAAGTAGCTCTCATCAGTTTGAGATGAACTATATTTAAAAGATGTGATCTGCCAAAAAAATTTGTCTAGAACGCCAGAAGCTGTTTTAACAATTTGAAACTTCATTAGTAGCCTACCAATCAGAGCAATACAAGACTTGTGTAGAACCCTAGGATCATCAATATCTATCCTGAAAATATCAAAGACCATAAGAAAAAATTAATGCAAGACTTTTATATTGTGTGGCACAGGCGACGACAAATTCTCCCTATGAAAAATTCAACCGGTGTAACTTGGAAGAAACTCGTTGATCATTAAATGTTCCCCTAATAGGCCTTTCTTCACCAATTTGACATTACGACACTGTTTACATAGGCATGTGACTTCATTCAACAATGACTTATTTTCGCATGCAAATTTAATAAATTTCTTAACCCCTTGTATGTATTCTAGGTGCAACATATGTTGATTTATCCATCTAACTCGGTCTTACACTGCAAATGTCATTGCCAAATCAACAAAGTTCAAAATTACCATTCCATTTTAATTAATCTTAACCTCAATTAAGTACCTTATAATGCACGGGACATGGCATCATTTACCTCTAATTGGTCTCTAATATGTTGGCTTATCCTACTTTCCCATTCAGGAATGCACAGTCTATATCGTAAAAAGTAGCTCATACCACTTTGTTTATCTCTAACAAAATTTCGGCAACATCTCCCCATTGTTCTCCAAATACACGACATATACTGGGTGTACTGTACACCTTGTCTAGTATGCACCCAGAGAACATGAGGAGCTGTTACACGAAATCTCTACAAGATGGACTATAAATGGTAGAACTACTAATTACAATATAGACTTGTCCTCCTGAACTGTCCAAACTAGCCAATTTAAGAAGAGCTTCTTCAAAGATGACTAGGTATCTCTAATGAAGATTCTTGAACGGGTCTAAGGCCATTTATGCGTGCAAGCACCATTAATGATTGCATCCTGGTGGTGCAATCTAAATTAGTACTATCAAGCATACTAGAAGCATATCTAATATGAAGCATATTAATGAAGAAACCAAAAGTTTCTACAGTGCTCTTGATAGATTATGATAGATTCAAGAAATGCATCGCCCTCTTAAATCAATCAATAAAGACCAAACTATTAATAAAAGAACACTTCAATCCAATAAAACATAGCCCAAGAAACTATCAAGAAATATAATGTTGACAAAACAAAATTCTCTGATCAACTGTCATGTAAAATGCAATTACCGCAATTCTTTCTCATTAGACCTAGCAATAAGTATGTCCCAAAATATTGATCACTATTTGCAAAGAAAACCACCACCAGGCTCTAGAGCATCATACCTATATCCTAACTTTTAAAGCTTGTCCAAATTCATAACTAGAAGGGGATTTTTCTTTTTTCTCTTTTTGTTCCAAATTCACAATTCAAAATAGCTAAAAAAAACAATTTCCCAAACTTTAGGACCAAAGCATTTCTTTAAATAAACCATATCTTATATTTAGGGCCGAAGAACTCTTTTTTATTTTTTATTTTTTCTAAAATATGAGTAAAGAATGTAAAAAAAGATTGCAATTTTTACAACAAAAATATTTAATCACGCCTAGGTTTCCGCAAAATCACTAACAATACAAAAGCAATCATTTTCTTTGATAACAATCTAATACAAAAATGTGGGAGAGAGAGAGAGAGAGAGAGATAATTTACAATTTAATAGCATATACAAAGCTCGCAATCTAATAGGGGTTTACAGATTGAGTGGTGGATAAGTATCTATTACTACAGAGATTTAGATCCCATTCAAAAACAAAAGTCATTTTCAGTGACTAGCAAATTCTAATTGATCCAAGTCAACATTCTTTTAATTTTCCTAAGCTTAAGTCAACATTCTCACACTTCTCTTGTTAAAGCTTAGTTAATAAACACATTACGAAGAAAAAATATGAAAAGGAAAAGAAATAGAAAATAAACATTAATGAATAAAACCACCACTCTTCAGGCCATCAATATCAATAGAAATCACTAGAAATCATTGCTTTGGAGGGAGGGAAAAAAAAAAAAAAAAGTAGCCAATCCAGGTTGTAATAAGGTGCTCAATGTTAAAAAAATTAAATCCAAAATTGAAATCTTATGTGCACAAGAAATTCAAATTAGAACTTGCAGAATGAAACTGAGTGGTGACAATTTCCATAAATAATCTATAACACATTAGTGAAAAAGAATTATTGAAATAGAGCATATACAACTCATCAATCACTAAAACAGAGAGAGAGAGAGAGAGAGAGAGAGGGGAAGGAAGAGCTTCAGAGAGAGAGAGAGAGAGAGAGAGAGAGAGAGAGAGATGGTGGAGCTCACCTTAGTAGACAGTAGAGCTTCAAAATCGAAATCGCTCTAAGATGAAATCACTGAGACAAATTTGAATCTCTGAATCTCTGCGAATGATAAGGGTTTAGAGAGGGTTGAGAGAGAGAGAGAGAGAGAGAGAGAGATGATAGATCTCACCTCGCCAGTGCAGATGGTGGTGGTAGTGGCGCTTCGAAATTGAAATCGCTCTAAGACGAAATCACTGAGACTGATATGAATCTCTAAATCTCTGCGAATGATAAGGGTTTAAAAAGGGTTGGGAGAGAGAGAGAGAGATTTAGAGAAAGAGAGAGAGATGGTGGAGCTCACCTCACCAGTGTAGAGAGTGGTGGCGGTGGAGCTTCGAAATCGAAATCGCTCTGAGAATGATAAGGGTTTAGAGAGATCGAGAGAGTGAGCGCTCGAGATTTGGGCCTAACAATTATTCTCAGATTCAAAACAAGGGTTTGAAAAGAGAGAGAGTGGAAGCGCGTGAGGCATCACATTTGGAGGCGTTTCTAAATGCCTTCTATTATAAAATAGTGTCATTTTAATTGAAGAAACATGCGACGTTTTATAAAACACAATTAAATATTAAGAAAAGTGGCGCTTAAAAAAGCGTCATTAAAAAAAATGACATCGAAACCCGTTTTTCCTGTAGTGTAAAAGTAGTTGATGCCTTGTACAACTAAATGACCACCTATATATAACTCCTAATGGTAAGGTTTGGCATTAACTCTCGCTAAAGATAAAAAGTAATTATTTGTCTCTCTCATTATATAAGGTTTTTATTGAATTGATATTATGGTCAATAAATACGCATGTGGATAGTATCGTTGTACTCTTAACATAGCTAATGTTCATGTACAGTTTGACAAATACTTTTTAAGTAATTTTTCAATATTCTTTTAGGGAAAAAAAAGGAATTTATATTCTTAAAAAATGTTGATCTGTGAGAAATGCTAAAAAAATTACATTTTTGTTAGTGAAATTTTTGAATGCAAAATTTTTTTCCTTTTTCTTTTGGTCAGTTAGATAAGTTTTGTCAAACATGCAATTTTTTTTTTTTTTTTAGCTAAAATAGCTAACAATTGACTATTTTACAAAAATCAAATAAGGTACTCCTTGATTTATGTATGATATCACCAACAATTATAGGGTAAATCTAAAACTTATCATGGATCAATGAAATAGAAGAGTACAGTTCCTAATTCCTAATGTAACAAAATCCACAAATGTTTGGTTCTCGAGAAAATGTAGAAATATAACACCCCATGCAAAATTTGGCAACTATATATGTTGCCAAACAACACAATCATTATATGTTTAGGCCTAAGATTTTCCATGGATTAGACAGTTTCCATTCTATCTTTAAACAATAAAATCTAAAAATAAAAGTTTAAAGCACTTGAAACTCCACATGAAGGCCCCCTCCCTCCTCTCCCACATTAAATAAATAAATAAAGTTCACAATATGGCCTTGTACATTTACATTTCTAAATATAAATAGATAAAGTCTCTCTCTTTTTTCTTTTTTTTTTCTTACTATTTGTCAATAAATTTTCATGGAACAACACTCACAACTCTTTTGCTCTACAAAGTACCTCAATCAATATTTCTATTTCATTACTAAAAATTATAGAAATTATATTTTGGTAAAATGATTTCGTAAACTGTTTCCAAGCACTCAATTTGAATATCCCAAAGCAAAAAATATGTCTATACATTTATGATCCGTATACATATTATACCATTTATACTAATAATTTTACAAATACAGATTCAAGAATCAGAAACAAAAAGTTTTGAGTTTTCTAGACAACAAGGATATGTGAGAACTGAAACAATTTAACCAGAGAAACACTTCCTGCCACATTGTTCAAGCCGTTTGAATCTTGTACTGGTTGATCAAGTCTTGAATGTATAAACAAAATACTTACGATTATGTAAATATACTCTCACAGAACCATATTGATATGTGATGAAACTGAGTTTCAAACTTATCTATTTCAAAACAACGCATGTGTTTTGATGGTAATCACATGCTTTTATAGATAGGCTTGAACTCATGATCCAATGTAACTCCTTATAACTTCTCACCATTAGGAAAGTTCTAACTCCCATGAACCACCATATTGGGCAGTGGGTAGATCTCACGTTAGTTACCCAAATATTATTGATTAATATATATAATATTTATATAATAATATAAATAAATAAAAATAGTGTGGCATGTGAGCTATTTTATGGAGACATGCTTACATCCCATTTGGAACACATGACACATTTTACTGACTTTTGGATAACTAACAAACTGATTATAACCTCTAAATAAAAATACCAAAATTTTATAGAGAGATATAATATACGAATCATGGCGGTTGTACTCTGTCAAATGAGTATTTCCTTCCATGTATCATATTGTATGATTCTCTCAACTTTATGTAGTTTCAGTCTTTATGAATAACTTCTAATAACATATTTTGGGTCAAATGATCCCTATAGATCAATAGTCCCAATGGACTATATAGCATCACCAATATTTTATGTGCACAAAATGATATTTTTCATTAATAACAATCGAAATGTCATAACAAAACAAAAGAAAACAACAACTAGAAAATTATGGATTTAACCAATTAGTCTCATGCCTTCTACATGTTTTGATTACACCTTTACAAAGAGACCTTTGGTTGCCATGGATTTCTCATTGGAGTGGTGTTGGTTTCATGTTCCTTATGACTTGTCGGATTTTCTACCTCTTTGCTAACACAGAATGAGTTTAATGCAATAAGAAACAAAAACAGAGTTGAAAATAGATTTTCCCATTTGCATACAAATTACAACTAAAGCATGGTATACTGACAAAAAAAAATTCGATTTAAGTACAAAAATATACTTGATATTAGCAATATTCACATGAACAGATGATTTATAGTCAAGGTCATCTTTTTAGTGATCTCATTAGGAGATAAAAACAACGAAACAAGCTCTTCAATGGATACGTTTATAAATATCTCAAAAAAAAATTTCTACTAAGTGTATAACTTGAAAATAAATTCAATTTGCTTCTTGCACAACTATTTTAACAATGGTAGAAGAAAATTACAATTTTATATGTATTCAGTCTTTCCATTAGAGAGTAGAATTGTGATAGCATTCTAACGAAGATAAAGATAATATGAAATTAATAACAACGCGGGCATGTTTGAGCAAGAGACTTGAATAAATTGGTTTCAAATATAAAAAAACACAGTGAGGTAATTGTTTTAGTGGACTACTGAACTTTCCCTCCTAGTTCAAATCATCCAATTATTCAATCAACAATCAATTATATATATTTTTTTATTATAAGGAAAAATGAACTGTTTGTTATTCAGGAATCTAGCCTTGAATCCTTATCTATCTTATGGACAAAGGAATAGTTACAAAGTGAAATTGATTGTCAAATGACTATAATTAGCATGTCGATGACACAAGCATGAAACAGCTATAAAAACAAAACCCATAACAAACAAACACACAAAGCTTAACAATTGATGGCCATTGTTTTATGGGCATATTGTCAAATACATGGTGAGCAATCTACGAATTTATAGTATGCATAAGATGAGATGATGAAATCAACCCCTAAATACAAAACAAAGCGCATGAGGATGCAAACAAAGATAAGAGTACAAACTCAAAATGAAGAGCGAATACCATGAACGCAAATCACAAATATTTGATATTGAAGTATGTCAAGCCCTTTAGGAGGCACCTCAAAAGCTTTTTCATACCAAGAAGACTTGTACATTCGAAACATAAAATCTGGTGTTGTTGGTGGGAATCGATCTCGCAAACAGTGGGGGTGGAACCAACCTAATTGGAATTCACTTTTGAAGGAACCAGAGAAGTTCCAATCATGCTTATATGAGCAAAAGTGTAGTCGATCAAGTCTTTGGTTTCCTATCGCGATGACCGTGGAGAAATGCATGCTTGCTAATTGCAAAGTTGGAGATTCACCTTAAGAAAAACCAACAGGACAACAATGTCAATCCATTTGTTCTATTGTGTGTCATTCTCTAGTTTACAAAGTGAAAATCTATTTACTATAGATTTCTACAAACTAATTTCAATTTTCCATAATTCTTTGAATTCTATGAATCCTTATCTAAACCCAATCTTGATTGCTAATAATTAGGGTTCGATCTAAATACCATTAAAATGCATCTAAAAATGTTACAAGAGAAAGAAGGGTAGAGGGGGCAATAGGATGAGCGACAATTACAGAGCAACATTGAGGAGTAGGTTGAAAGGTATCTTGGTGGCTGTAATCCATGGTAAGTCGCCAAAGAAAAGATTGGAAGGAGAGAGAGCAATCAATTTGTTCTATTATGCATAATCATACTATACAAAAAAATTTAATTTTAAATAAAATACAACATAAATTCCTTAATCTGTAATATTACACAAATCTTGTTCTATGAATTCCACATTTGAAATGGTGATAATCCATCCTACTGTATAGCGACCCCGGTCTTCGATTGAATATGATATGGGAATTGTTAACATTGAAAGGAATAATGCATAATAATGATACATGTTGAGATATATGTTGTGTTATATGTTTAATGTGAGATGCCTCTTGATAAAGAGATGAAATGACCAGTTTTGGGTCAAGATGTTTACTAATGAATTGTAAAAAAAAAAAACAATCTGTATTCAAAAACTTATGCTTAATTTCGGGGACGAAATTCTTGGAAGGGGGGGAGGTTATAGCGACCCCGGTCTTCTCCCATTTGATTATTGTATCCGGACTTAGGTTCTGTAGATTCTGTCATTGTATAATTGTTGTTGTTGTCCCTTATTTTCTCATTTGGACTTATAGGATGTGTTGGGTAGGTTTATTTCAGGTTGGTTGGGTTTAGAAACCAAGTGTTGCTGTCCAGAATTTTGGATCTTCGCTCGAGCGAGCCTGTCCAGTTTAATGCGAGAGATGGCGGTTTTGATCAGTC
>NW_021025114.1:870506-898878 GCF_004153795.1 Camellia sinensis | reverse complement strand
ATTTTCGCTCGAGCGAGGAGTTTGTCGCTCGAGCGAGCTGTTATTTTTGGTTCTTCGCTCGAGCCGGGGTTTGGTAGCTCGAGCGAGAGGTTGCATCTGATTTGGACCTGTAGCTGTGCATTCTTGGCTCGAGCGAGCTTTTCTTCGCTCGAGCGATTTAGTTCGTTCTTCGCTCGAGCGATAGTTCCTTCGCTCTCGTAGCGTTGTTGGTTACAGACCTGGGGTTTGAGTTCTTCGCTCGATCGAGTTTTCTTTCGCTCGAGCGAGCTTTTGGGTTGTTGGCTCGAGCAAGGCTTCCTTGGCTCGAGTGTAGCTTCTCTGTGTCTGGTCGCTCGAGCGACCAAGTTTTCGCTCGAGCGAGCCTGTTCAGTTTATATACACAGCAGCGGGTTTTGATCAGTTCTTTCTTCTTCTTTTGATTCCAAACCCTAGGTCCGACTTCTCTCTCTACCTACTCACCTTCTTCCTTAGATTTGATCTATTTAGAGGGTGTTTCTACCCTAGTTGCTTTATTAAAAATATAGAGGGAGTCGAGGGCTTTCATTTAATCTGAACATTTGCGATTTGGAGCACATTGGTATTTGGGCACTCATCTCTGTCTTCACCATTTGGGTTGTTTTCTTCGAGGTAGGGATTTCCTACTCCATTTTATAGGTTTTGTTTCTAAGCTTTGGTATTTGATATGTTGGGGATACTTTGGTAAATTTTGGGAAAACCCTAGTTGTTTATTAAATTAATTTGTATAATTAATTCATGGAATTGGGAAAAGATGGTTAATTCATGGAATTGGGGAATTCATTGATAAATGACGTAGTTGGATAATTTGAATCATTGTCTATTGAATTGTTGACATAGTTATTTTCAGTTTAGAAATAACTGTTTTGGGCTATCGGCGGAGGATAGTCGTGATTGTTGTAGACATTGCATGTGGATTAGGAATAACTGAAACTAATCACATTGGTTAAGTCATTAATTTGACTATTGCATTGATAACAGAAAATACGTGTATTGATTGAGCATTGCATTTGCATACATTGTTTTGTGTGGGAGGAGATAGGAGTTACTCCACGGTTTAGGGGAAGATAGGGGTGGACCTCTAAAACCGGATTTTTGTTTGGGAGGAGATAGGGAATGGATCCATTAGCATCACTTTTATGTGTGCGTATTTATATAGAAGTGTTTTATTGATACAGCATCTAAATGTGTATCAATCTGGAAGTATGAAGTGTTTGATTTGAGCTGAGTCTCATTTGTTTGTTGATATTGAAGGATGTGATATGATATATGTAATTCACTGTTGTAAGTTTGGCCAGGTTCTGAGCCATGTTGATAAAATTGGAAAAGTAAAACGGTGTCTTAGGACATAGTGTCATGAGACTGTAAAATGAAGATAATTATTTTTGGTTAAACCATCTGTTTGAATGCTATTGCTTTATTCATTACTTATATGTGGTTTTAGTATATTTCTACTGGGTTGTGGCTCACCCTTTATGGGAACATCATTTCAGGTTCAGGTGATAAGCTACCTCCAAGGACTTAGCTTGGAAGACTTGGATTTTTGAAGACTATTTTTAGTTATTTGTTTTTTTTTATTGTTAGTACATGTAAACACTCAAGCCTATGGGCTTTATTTATATTTGAGTTAGAACTCATACTTTGTGTCCAAGTGTTGGCTTGGAAAGAATGTAAGCCGGTAGGGCATTACTTTGATGTTACATGTAATGCTTTTGTTTAGTAAGACTCTGATGGATATTAAATGAATTATTAAAGTGTTTTCTTTAAATAATGCATGTCAATGTATATTATAATGGGTATATTTTTTCGAGGGCGTTACATACTGGTTTGTATCATTGAATATCTACAAGAGAGGCGAAGAATCCAAAGTTACTATTGACTAAAGCAACACGGTTTCTAACCCACCAACCTGACAATTAAAACTAAAACAACACATCCTATAGTCCAATAAAAATAAAGGACACAACAACAATTAACAAATGACAGAACTTACAGACCTCAAGTCGGTAAATATCAAATGGCAGGACAGACCTTAAAGAGGGGGGTCGCTATAACCTCCCCCCTTTCCAAGAATTTCGTGCCCCGAAATTTAAGCATAACGTTTGAATTATCAGATTGTTTTTTTTTTTTACAAGCAGATTACAGTAACATTATGACCACAAAACTGGTGGCATTTCATGCTCTTATCAAGAGGCATACTCACATTAAACATATAAACCATATATCTCAGACATGTATCTTATTATGCACTTATATTCTTTTCAATGTTAAAACAATCCATATCATAATTCAATCGAAGTACGGGGCAGTCGCTATACAGCCCTGTGGATCGGAATTATCACCATTCAAATATAATTTCACAGAGTGGATTCACTAGAACAAATGTGCTAATATTACAGTAATTAAGGAATATGTAATGTATTTTATAAAATAAATTTTTTGTTATAAGTTATGATTACTTGACATATGCATAGAACAAATTGGATGCGTCTCTCTTCCTTCCTAATCTTTTCTTTTGCGAATTATTATGGTATTATGTTGAAAATTATGCAGAAGTTTATTTGTAAGATGGAGTAAATTTGTACCTTAATCTTTCGATCCATATAGAATTTTCCTAAGTATTTCTATATGACTCAAATACCTGCTTATGATCCACTTATTCATGGGATTCGACTTGACTTTCATGATGCTATCAATTTAGATATAACCATACGTCATATGCATTGTAAAAATTGTTTATAATTTTTTTCATCAATTTACCTTCAGCTCCATTATCTTTGTTGATAATGTTTTTTCACTATTTGATTTATGTCGTTGAGGGTGAACAATATTGTGTGCGTGAGGCAAATTTTTTTCTTGAACTTAATAACAAATACTTGTTTTGCAAAGGCTGTAGTGGACAATTTTTGCTTGAGATCTTCTATAATTTTCCTTCAAAAGCTTGTTTCCAACACATATTTGTTTCACCTTTCCAATTTATTCTATGTTGTTCCTTGCTCAGTATCACACTCATTGTAATAAGAAGATTTGTTGAGTAATACTTGACCGGATACATATTATCTGAATTTTCTAGTACTTTATTTGTAAATGTTGTGGATTCATTTTCTGTAAATTGTAAGAATGAAATTAATAAATTTATGGCATGGTGACTTATTTTGCAATAACGTTGTGGTTGATGTTATGACTAAACATGTCAAGTACTTCACCATGACATGTATATGTTGTTAAACCTAAGTTGGGCACAAACCACTTAGCTTTGTATGTGACAAATTAACTTATTGATTTGAAAGTTCAATTTCGTATCACCGTGATAAAGTATATGCATTCTAACACATAATGTAATGTGTGTCAAATATATATAGACACGTTTTATCATTGATACGTCAATGATTTGTTTTTAAATGAAATTACATTGAAATTTCATGGGAAATCATTGAATTTAGATTTTGGCAATTCAGAAGCAAAAAGATCAATTCATAAAACAGTTGTTGTATAACTAAAAACCCCACGCAATGAAAAAAAAAAGATAAAGAAACAAACAAAACCCCAAAAAAAGCACCATCAGTTGCCCAAACTGAATGTCAATGGCGTCTTTCAAAGCCAATAACATGTGAACTACTCTCACAATTTACATAGACATTTCATCAACATCATATAAGCACATAGTCTATCGAACCATAAACATAATTCAAATAGCAGAAAATTGATATAGTCTATCAAACCAAAATTGAATTCTAAGATATTGACATATGAATAAAACCGCAGTAATAACAAAACTATATTACCAGAATTTATCGCTGTATTTGGTTGGGATTTGAGAAAGAGAAAGAGAAAAATTAGGTGAAAATGTGAATAAAATATACTTATATTCTCACATAACTTTAAATACCTTTTTCTTTTTTTCGTTTCCAAAATCCCTTCTCAAATCCTCTATCCAAACACAGCGAATGGAGAAACTTCTTCTAACTGAAGCATAACAAAATTCATGTAAATCATAGGACTACATGTCATACCCATAAAATCAAAACATAGATAATAAATGAGTTAAATGAATGAGTTTTGTGGGATAATAATCCCTATGATATGTCATTAAACATGATTACCTGGATAGTAGGAATTTTTCTTCCTACAATTCACTGGAACCGCAAATAGTTGAGTTAGGTCCAAGAGACACTACAACAAAAAAGGCCTTTGGTGAACAAACTGTTTTTGTCTCCAAATATCAAATTTTGTCACCAAAGTGATCCTATGACGAAAAATATTTGTCACCAGGTTCGTCATCTATTTGTCGTCACAGAAAGTTGCCTAGGGATGAAAAATCGTTTTTGTTGTGTCTATTCTTCATTTTCAGCGTTGAAATTTTCATCTCTAAATGTTGAATTTTTCGTCCTCTATGATATAGAGGACGGGAAATATTAAGATAGAGGTTTTAGTGACGAAATTTATCCTCACCAATGATTTATTAGATTATCGGTGACATAAAAAAATTCGGTCACTAATATGAGCACAAAGAAAATTCTTTTAATAACAAACAATATTGTCGCTAAAATATTTCAAGTTAGTGACGAAATATTTAGCAAATGTGATGAAATTATTTTTGTTGGAATTATATCATTAGTGACAAAATTATTCGTTAAGAAAAGTTGTTTGAAAAATAATAGTGTCAAGTTTTTTTTATTTCGGTCACTTAAATAATTTATCATTTTTAAAATTGGTGGTAATATTTTTTAAATTTTCAATTATTTCACTAAAATTTCTTGCACATTTTTATAACATGTTTAATAACATATTTTATTACAGATCAATACAAAAACTTGTTCATTATCATAAACACAAACAGTGGAAAATATGGTCTCATAATATCCACAAATAAATGTCAACTGCGGATTACGAAAACACGTCTCCTAATATCCACAAAAATATAATACCAAGTGCAGATTACCAAACATGTCTCCTAATATATATACAAAAATTATAAATTTTACAACCAACCAAAATACAGTTAAGGATTATATTAAAAAATAAACAAAATGGATGGTAGAGATTGGTTTTTGTAGAAAAATGAGGTAGGGGTGTTAAAGAGGACAAGAGCACATACAAACCTATAAGATAATAGATATAAAATAGTTCAAAAGAGTATTATCGGCCACGTTTTATATTGATTCATTCAACTCTTTATTTGTTTCTTAGCTAGTCACACATGATCCTACCCTATCATTACACAAATATTTCTCCTATGTTCTGCCCAACTTCCCGGATATGGTAAGAAACACTCCCCATGCAAAATATGTTTCCAATCCTCTCTCTCTCTCTCTCTCTACGAACTTACACTTATATCGCACATCTCTCTCTCTCTCTCTCTCTCTCATCAATTATATACGTGGCCAAATACAATTTTAACTGAGAATTTGATGCATATCGGAACTGCTTGCATATAGAATTTTTTTGAAATTTTAGGAAAAACAAGATAAAATTGTTTAAAAACATTAATTAGAGTATACGACATTGTCTGTTAGGAATTCATGTGAAATTTGTCGAAAATATGAAATATGACAATGGCCAAAAAACCCCTAATAATTGATGCTTCTGGGGGTTCGTCATGAGCAACGATGAATATTGAAACCACATTTATTAGATTTTATTCGTTTCAATTTTGTAATTTTGCAGTTTTTGAAATAATTGATTTCCACATATACTCAATTAAACGAATCCAATTGTGGAACTATGATTTTTTTTTCATAACATTATTTTCATTGTAATTTTTAGATTGAAGCTAACGCAAAATATATTTCATTGATAATTTTTATAATTCCTTTGATTTAAGATTAAATGTGAGCACATATTGTTTTTTCAATTTTCTTTTGTCTTATTAGAGCCTCGTTCTATTATAAATAACTGTTTAAACTTTGGGAAGAAAAAAATAACCAATTATTTTGTGAAGAAAGTTCTATTATTACCAAAGAGGAATTATTCTTTTATTATCTTAATTTTGTTGTTGTTGTTTTGTTTCGAATTCATCTCATTATCCTCTCCTGCATCAATAGTCTGAGGATCCAATTACCGTAAGGGGCCTTATGGTGGCCTGTATTGCTGTCAGGGAAAGACAAGGGCAAGTTAGTAAGTAATTCATATTTACATCATGAAGGGCAAATAGAGTAATTTACTATCAAAGTTAACATCGTCAATATTCTACTCTTAAATTTATAGTACTAGATGATATTTTATCATTTATACATACAATTAATTTCATACTATACTTAGATTTTATTCCTTCTATATGAAGTTAATCTTGTATACATTATTACACATTAATATGATACAAATTCTCTCTCTTCTCTCTCTTACATATTTAATATAGTATCAGTAGTTAGGTTAACACTAAGTAATTTTGTATAAATCCTGCGTTGGATTGATCTCTCAGTATTAGTTGTCCAATACAGCCGATACCAAACCAATATTATATATTATATATATATTGTATTTTTGAGATTCATATTAGTCAGTCATACGGCCGGATACCCAATAAAAAAATAATATATATTTGTAAAGTGGAGTTGAGGAAAGATTAAAAAAAAGGACAACAATGAGTTGCTTGGGAGTTTTGGTGATGAACATTCACATTGTTGTCTCAACCCCTACAGCCCATGATGGCACTTGGACTTCATATTTTCTGAGACTTTACCGTTGAGAGATCAACATGGATTTAATATTGCCACACATGACCCGGGAAGGATGATGGCCAATATTTTAGAAGATTTAATTAATAATGATATTCAATTACTGGTTCTAATTGTCAAAGAATGGCAAGAAAAAAAAAAGAAATAAAATATAAAAAAGTTCTAATTCTACAAGTTTGGGAATAACCACAAATGCCTTCAAAATAATAATATAATAGGTTGAAAAACTTCACCAACAAAACGTAACATATTTCCTTGTATTTTAATTACTTTTTTGTTAGTACATAAAAGACAATTTAAAATAATATGTTGCAAGAAGATCTCAAAACATATAAATAGAAGAACAGCCCACATCTACAAGAGAATCAAACCTTTTATGTGAAGAAATGTGAAATCCTATAATTCAGAGCCTCTAGATATAGAAAGTCTGGCCCGTTTGGACCAAGCCCACAATACAGCACATACAAGTGGTTCGTATATCGAGCCACAGCCAAACTTTAGCCCAAACCCATACATCGTATGCTCACATAATAAAAGAATCAAATCCGATGCTCCACTAGCACTTCTCCCAATCCATTAAGCTTTATTTTTTCTGTAATCTTTTGTTTGGTTTGTTCTTAATTTTGAAGCTAGTACTTTGTTCGGTTGGTACTGTATGGGTGTTGCATATGTTGGATTGTCAAACTATGGGTTTGTAAAATGATGTTAAAGAAAGTTCAAGATTGTTCGTTATTAAAATGTGACAATTTTCCAGCTTCTTCCGTCTAATATCGATCACAAATTCGTTTCCCTACGTTCTTTTGTTGTTAGGTTGGAATATTTGAATATAGAATTTTGGAAAACTTTTCAAACTTTTCGAAAAGTTGAGAAATAACCAAAAGGATTGAAAGTGTCTTAATATTTAGGAAAAAAAACAAAAAACTTTGATTATGTTAATAAATTCTCAAAGTTAATCTACTTGAACATGTGAGTGTTATGCATGCATTAAGTGATAAAGTTGGTTCCCATTTTAAGAACCCAGTCTATATTAAAAGAAATTGGCAGAAATTCTTTAGTTGTAAACAATAGGCATGGAAAAATAAACAATCGGCTGCATTTTGCTCCTAATGGATTCTAGACTACGCAGCACACGTTGAGTAGCTAATTTGTTCTCACAATAAAGTCTTTCAAAAAAATTCATTTTTGGTTGGTATTAAACTCTACTTTTGTGGTGATATTTAGCCAAAGATAGGCCCATGCCTTTAAAAGCCAACTCACTGTGTAAAATATGTCTTGGTGTTTTGATTCCCAAATATGCTTACATTCATTATTTTGAATAATTAAGTAATCGTGTTCCTGAATGCAAAGGAGGGGGAAGTAGTGGCATTGTATATTCTATTGTGGTGGAAATTTTGCGCAATCGCGTATGAAGGTGTGTCCTACGACATCGAACCTCAGTGGTGTTGTGACAGGTGTAACTTCGGGGGATCATTTCGAGGGCTATGATTGCGTGCCGAAGTTGGTACGGCATGGGAGAAAGAATGCGGATATAGAGTTAAAATTTAGACTCCCATTCGAGAGTAAGGATCCGCCAATCAAGATAATGAGACTTAAGTATGTCTTAGACCTCCCATATTAAAATTAGGCCCTGATATTTTTTGGAAATCTTATGTGGAGAAGGAGTAGCAATTTAAGAGCACAGAGATGGCCAATTTCTGGTGGGGTGGACATTCAACTTCTAAACGCTGACACAATCGCAATTCCCCTGACGCAATACCTTACCAGCTGCACACAATTTCCCTGCAGATTGCCCCTCCATTTCAATCATTTCAAGTTACTAAATGAATAAAGTGCATTCACAGAACGAAATGGTTATAACAGTACGGGAGCAGGTCCTCCAAGTGCTCCGACAACGACTAAATATCGATGTTCTCTACAAACCCCTATCTCACCAATATGAGAGAATGAAGAAATAATCCCACCGTTTAAGTGTTCAAAACATACTACCAGGAGACGGCTGAATCAAAATTATGCTACCCGATGATACAGTGCCATTGTTGATCGAGGTTGGCCAGTAAGTGATAAGATTCCGGGAAGATGGCATTGCTCGCATGGGAAGTCGCGACAAGACTCCTATGGAGATGATAGTGGGAGTGGATCATGATATGATCTGATATACGTCCACAAAAGTCCATATCGCCTTTCTAGCCATAATTAGCATTCACAAATAGATATGTTCCACACTAGCCTGTGATGTATGTGCTCAAGTATTGCCATAATGTGGGACTTCGAAACCTGCCATTTGGAGAAAGAATGATATTACTGATAAGAAAGACTTGTGCACGCTGGTTTAGTTGTATTAAACCTGTAGCGCACATCGAGAATTCAAGGCCTCGTACGCGCAATACCAAAGGAAACAGTGCGGTGGCCAAGTGCAAAGCATTTGGCTGCAGACTGGAGGTTAGGGTCAGAAATGAAGACAAAAATTTCTTTTCCAAATTAGAAGGTTTGAGTAGCGAAGCCGCACCATCGTGTATGCTTACCCCAGAATGAAATAGGGACAATTGCAACCTTCAAAGTCCTGAGTCATTGCTCATTTCATCAAGCAACAAATGCTCTGTCAAGTAAGCAACATGGTAGATAATATTTTTTTAGGATTCAATCTATGACTCAGTTATAATAAATATTCAATATTAATTTTAATTTAGCAATATACACCAAAAATTGCCTCTTGCTACATAATTAAGGTCGTTGAAAAGAGATAGTTTACAGTCTCATTATATTATATGAAGAAACCGTGCTTGCAAGACGATTGGCAGTGCATGGTTGTCTTATTGGTGACTGGACGAGTCAGTACCGAGGTTACAGATATTTGGCTATTACAGCATTCCAATCCTAGGCACAAGTTTGTCATGTGGAATGATTCCAAATTTGCGCTCGTACCTCAATCGGAACTGAAATGTACTAAATACAACGGTGACATCTTAAATTATCTCCTTGGCTCTAATGCTAAGCGTCTTGCGGTGCATCCGGGAGGTACTAAGATGTATCGGGATTTGGGTCGCCAGTTTTGGTGGCGGGGTATGAAGAGAGATGTGGCAGCTTTCGTATCTAAGTGTCTTACTTGTCAGCAAGTGAAGGCCGAACATCAGAAGCCAGCTTCAGTTGTGAGAGGTACCTTCTTGTTTTGTAACTCGGTTGCTAATGTTTTGATTGATACGGGTGCATCTCATTCCTTTGTGTCTGCTGCATTTGCATCTGTTTTGGAGTTGGAGTTAGCACAGTCTGTTGAATGTTATTGCTTTATTCATTGCTTATTTGTGGTTTAGTATATTTCTACTGGGTTGTGGCTCACCCTTTATGGGAACATCATTTTCAGGTTCAGGTGATAAGCTACCTCCAAGGACTTAGCTTGGAAGGACTTGGATTTTGAAGACTATTTTTAGTTATTTGTTTTTCATTGTTAGTACATGTAAACACTCAAGCCTAGGGCTTTATTTATATTTGAGTTAGAACTCATACTTTGTGTCCAAGTGTTGGCTTGGAAAGATGTAAGCCGGTAGGGCATTTACTTTGATGTTACATGTAATGCTTTTGTTTAGTAAGACTCTGATGGATATTATAATGAATTATTAAAGTGTTTTCTTTAAATAATGCATGTCAATGATATATATAATGGGTATATTTTTGAGGGCGTTACATACTGGTTTTGTATTCATTGAATATCCTACAAGATGAGGAAGAGAACATTATTCACAAGTATTATGGTATATGTTGAAAAATTATGCAGAAGTTATTTGTAAGAGAGTAAATTTGTACCTTAATCTTTCGATCCATATAGAATTTTCCTAAGTATTTTCATGATGCTTATAGATCCACACTTATCATGGGATTCGACTTGACTTTCATGATGCTATCAATTTAGATATAAACCATACGTCATATGCATTGTAAAAATTGTTTATAATTTTTTTTCATCAATTTACCTTCTGCTCCATTATCTTTTGTTGATAATGTTTTTTCACTATTTGATTTATTGTCGTTGAGGTGAACAATATGTGTGCGTGAGGCAAATTTTTTTTCTTGAACTTAATAACAAATACTTGTTTTGCAAGGCTTGTAGTGGACAATTTTTGCTTGAGATCTTCTAATTTTCCTTCAAAAGCTTGTTCCAACACATATTTGTTTCACCATCTTCCAATTTATTCTATGTTGTTCCTTGCTCAGTATCACAACTCATTGTAATAAGAAGATTTTGTTGAGTAATACTTTGACCGGATACATATTCATCTGAATTTTCTAGTACTTTATTTGTAAATGTTGTGGATTCATTTTCTGTAAATTGAAGAATGAAATTAATAAATTATGGCATGGTGGACTTATTTTGCAAAGTTGTGGTGATGTTATTGACTAAACATGTCAAGTACTCACCATGACATGTATATGTTTGTTAAACCTAAGTTGGTGCACAACCACTTAGCTTTGTATGTGACAAATTAACTTATTGATTTTGAAAGTTCAATTTCGATCACCGTGATAAAGTTATATGCATTCTAACACATAATGTAATGTGTACAAATATATATAGACACGTTTATCATTGATACGTCAATGATTTGTTTTTAAATGAAATTACATTGAAATTTCATTGGGAAATCATTGAATTTAGATTTTGGCAAATTCAGAAGCAAAAAGATCAATTCATAAACAGTTTGTATAACTAAAAACCCCACGCAATGAAAAAAAAAAGATAAAGAAACAAACAAAACCCCAAAAAAAGCACCATCAGTTGCCCAACTGAATGTCAATGGGTCTTTTCAAAGCCAATAACATGTGAACTACTCTCACAATTTACATAGACATTTCATCAAACATCATATAAGCACATAGTCTATCGAACCATAACATAATTCAAATAGCAGAAAATGATATAGTCTATCAAACCAAAATTGAATTCTAAAGATATTGACATATGAATAAAACCGAGTAATAACAAAACTAATTACCAGAATTTATCGCTGTATTTGGTTGGGAGATTTGAGAAGAGAAAGAGAAAAATTAGGTGAAATGTGAATAAAATATACTTATATTTCACATAACTTT
Source organism: Camellia sinensis (assembly GCF_004153795.1). NCBI lineage: Eukaryota > Viridiplantae > Streptophyta > Magnoliopsida > Ericales > Theaceae > Camellia > Camellia sinensis. The sequence continues at coordinate 887,104 of NW_021025114.1, read as the reverse complement.
AAATACCTTTTTCTTTTTTCTTTCCAAATCCCTTCTCAAATCCTCTATCCAAACACAGCGAATGGAGAAACTTTCTAACAATGAAGCATAACAAAATTCATGTAAATTCATAGCACTACATGTCATACCCATAAAATCAAAACATAGATAATAAATGAGTTAAATGAATGAGTTTGTGGGATAAAATACCATGATATGTCATTAACATGATTACCTGGATAGAGGAATTTTTCTCCAACAATTCACTGGATCCGCAAATAGTTGAGTAGTCCAAGAGACACTACAACAAAAAAGGCCTTTGGTGACAAACTGATTTTGTCTCCAAATATCAAATTTTTGTCACCAAAGTGATCTATGACGAAAAATATTTGTCACCAGGTTCGTCATCTATTTGTCGTCACAGAAAGTGCCTAGGGATGAAAAATCGTTTTGTTGTCTATTCTTCATTTTCAGCGTTGAAAATTTTCATCTCTAAATGTTGAATTTTTCGTCCTCTATGATATAGAGGACGGAATATTAAGATAGAGGTTTTAGTGACGAAATTTATCCTCACCAATGATATAGATTATGGTGACAAAAAAATTCGTCACTAATATGAGCACAAAAGAAAATTCTTTAATAACAAACAATTTTGTCGCTAAATATTTCAAGTTAGTGACGAAATATTTAGCAAATGTGATGAAATTATTTGTTGGAATTATATCATTAGTGACAAAATTATTCGTTAAGAAAAGTTGTTTGAAAACTAATAGTGTCAGTTTTTTTATTTCGTCACTAATAATAATTATCATTTTTAAAAATTGGGGTAATATTTTAAATTTTCAATTTTTTTCACTAAAAATTTCTTGCACATTTTAATAACATGTTTAATAACATATTTATTACAGATCAATACAAAAACTTGTTCATTATCATAAACACAACAGTGGAAATATGTCTCATAATATCCACAAAAATACAATGTCAACTGCGGATTACGAAACACGTCTCCTAATATCCACAAAAATATAATACCAAGTGCAGATTACCAAACATGTCTCCTAATATATACAAAAATATAAATTTTACAACACAACCAAATACAGTTAAGGTAATATTAAAAAAAAACACAAAATGGATGGTAGAGATTGGTTTTTGTAGAAAAGAGGTAGGGGTGTTAAAGAGGGACAAGAGCACATACAAACCTATAAAGATATAGATAGATACAAAATAGTCAAAAGAGTATTATCGGCCACGTTTTATATTGATTCATTCAACTCTTTATTTGTTTCTTAGCTAGTCACACATGCATCCCTACCCTATCATTACACAAATATTTCTCCTATGTTTCTGCCCAACTTCCCGGATATGGTAAGAAACACTCCCCATGCAAATATGTTTCCAATCTCTCTCTCTCTCTCTCTCTAGAACTTACATATATCGCACATCTCTCTCTCTCTCTCTCTCTCTCATCAATTGATATACGTGGCAAATACAATTCTTAACTTGAGAATTTGATGCATATCGGATACATGCTTGCTATAGAATTTTTGAAATTTAGGAAAAACAAGATAAATGTTAAAACATTAATAGACGTAATACGACATGTCTTTAGAATCATGTGAAATTTGATCGAAATATGAAATATGACATGGCCAACAATATTGATTGCTTCGTCATGGCATACGATGAATTTTGAACAATTTTTAATGTTTATGTTTTCAATTTTGTAATTTTGCTAGTTTTGAAAATAATTGATTCACATATAACTCAATTTAAACGAATCCAATTGGGACTAGATTTTTTTTTTCATAACATGTATTTTTCATTGTAATTTTTAGATTTGAGCTTAACGCAAATATTTTCATTTTTGATAATTTTTATAATTCCTTTGATTTAAGATTGATGAGCACATATTGTTTTTTTCAATTTATCTTTTGGCTTAATTAGAACCTCGTTCTATTATAAATAACTGTTGTAAACTTTGGGAAAAAAAAAACCAATTTATTTTGGAGAATTAGTATTATTACCAAAGAGAATATCTTTTTATCAAATTTGTTGTTGTTGTTTGTGTTCGAATGTTCATCTCATTACCTTCCCTGCATCAATAGCTCTGAGACCAATTACCGTAAGGGGCCTATGGTGGCTGTATTGCTGTCAAGGGAAAGACAGGGCAAGGGTAGTTAAGTAATTCATTTTACATCATGAAGGGCAATAGAGTAATTTACTTATCAAAGTTAACATCGTCAATATTCTACTCGTTAAATATAGTAACTATATATTTTATCTATTATACATACCATATTATATTCATTACTATACTTAGATTTATCTCCTTCTATATGAAGTAATCTTGTATACATTATTACAACATTTAATATGATACAAATTTCTCTCTCTCTCTCTCTCTTACATATTCTAATATAGTATCAGAGTTAGGTTAACTACTAAGTAATTTTTTGTATAAATCCTGCGTTGGGATTGATCTCTCATATTAGTTAGTCAATACAGCCGAATACCAATCCAAATAACTATGTTAAAAAACGGCTTTTCTAAAACCGGTTTTCATGAAAAAAAAAATTTTGAACAAAAAATATTTATGTTGAAAATATAAATTAAAAATTGAGGAAAGATTAAAAACAAAGGACAACAATGAGTTGCTTGGAGTTTTTGGTGATTGAACATCACATTGTTGTCCTCGAACCCCCTACAGCCATTGATGGACACTTGGACTTCATAATTTTCTGAGACTTTACCTGTTGAGAGATCAACATGGAATTAATATGCCAAATGACCGAGGAATGGAGGGCCATATTTTAGAAGATTTAATTTAATTTATACATTTGGATTTTAAATTTGTCAATAGAAATGGCAAGAAAAAAAAAGAAAAAACAAGATAAAAAAGTTCATAATTCTACAAGTTTGGGAATAACAAATGCCTTCAAATAATAATATAATAGGTTTGAGAAAACTTCACAACAAACTTAACATATTTTTCCTTGTATTTTAATTACTTTTTTGTTAGTACATAAAAAGAAAATTATAAATATGTGCAAGAAAGATCCTCAAAACACATATAAAAAGAAAAAGCCCACATCTACAAAGAGAATCAAACCTTTTTTGAAGAAAGGAAAATCCTATAATTCAGAGCCTCTAGATATAGAAGTCTGGCCCGTTTGGACCAAGCCCTACAATAAGCCCACAATTTTCTTGTATGAGCCCACAGCCTAGCCCAACCCATTACATCGTATGCAATAATAACAGATCTAAATCGAGCCCACAGCCTAGCCCAATCCATTAAGCTTTTTTTTTTCTTTTTTTGTTTGTTTGTTGTTAATTTTGGCTAGTACTTTGTTCGGTGGTACTGTATGGGTGTGCATATGTGATGTCAAACTTGGGTTGTAAATTGATGTTAAAGAAATCAAATGTTGTTATTAAAATGTGATAATTTTCCCGTCTTCTCTAATAGGATCAAAATTTCGTTTCCCTACGTTCTTTTGGTTAGGTTGGAAATGAAAATAGAATTGGAAACTTTTCAAACTTTTCGAAAAGTTTGAGAAATAACAAAAGGATTTGAAAGTGTCTGAAAATATTTAGGAAAAAAAAACAAAAACTTTGATTGATGTTAATAAATTCTCAATAGTTAATTACTTGAACATGTTGAGTGTTATGCATGCTTAGTTGGATAAAGGGGTTTCCCATTTTAAGAAAAGTATATTAAAAGAAATTGCGAAATTCTTGTAACAATAGGCATGGAAAAATAAACAATCGGTGCATTGCTCCTTAATGGATTCTAGACTACGAGCACAATTGGTAGCTAATTTGTTCTCACAATAAAGTCTCAAAAAATCATTTTTGGTTGGTATTAATTCTTGTGGTGATTTTTAGCCAAAAGACCCATGCCTAAAGGCACTCCTGTGTAATATATGTGGTGTTTGGTCTCAAATATGCTTACTTCATTATTTTGAAATAATTGAGTTACTTTGAATGCAAAGTGCAGGTGTGGAAGTTGTGAGCATTATGTTCTATTGGGGTGGAAAGATTTTGCGCAATCGCGATGAAGGTGTGTCCTACGACATCGAACCTCAGGGGTTGTATAATGTGCACAGGGGGATAACATTGTCCGAGTTGGAGGCTATGATGGTGCCGAAGGTTGGTACGCATGGGGAAAGAATGCGATTAGAGTTTAAATGTAGACTCCCATGTCGGAGGCAGTATAGGTTCCTGCCAATCAAAGATAATGAGACCTTAAGTAATGTCTTAGACCTCCCATATAAATTAGGCCCTGATTATTTTTTGGAAATCTATGTGGAGAAGGAGAGCAATTTAAGTAGCACAGAGATGCCAATTCTGGTGGGTGGGACATTCACTCAAATGCTGACACAATCGCAATCCCCTGACAATACACTTACACAGTCTGCACACAAGTTCCCTGCAGATTGCCCTCCATTCAATCATTCTCAGAGTTACAATGAATTAAATGCATCACAGAACGTAAATGGTTATTACAGTACCGGAGCAGGTCCAAGTGCTCCGACAACGTATAATCCGATGGTTCTTACAACCCCATATCCCCATTGGAATGAAGAATATCCACCGGTTTGTAATGTTCAACATACACCGGAGACGGCTGTCCAAAATTATGCATACTCCGATGATACAGTGCCATTGTTTGACGAGGTTGGAGTAAGTGATGAAGATTCCGTGGAAGATTTGGATGTCGCATGGGAAGGTGCGGACAATGACTCCGGTGATGATGAAGTTGGAGGGCATCATGATATGCATGAGGTACACACAAATGTCCATATCCCTTTCTACCATAATTTGCATTTCGACAATGATGGTTCCATCACTAGCCGTGATGTTGTCGAACGTTGGCCATTGTGGGACTTCGAAACTGCTCATTTGGAGAAAGGAATGATATTTACTGATAAGGAAAGACTAGTGCACGCTGTTTAGTTGTATAACCTGAAGCGCAATCGAGAATGCAAGGTCGTAGAATCCAAAGGAAACAGTTGGGTGGCCAAGTGCAAGCATGGCTGCAACTGGAGGGTTAGGGCAACGAAGTTGAAAGACAAAAATTTCTTTCAAATTAGAAGGTTTGAAGTGCCGCATCAGTGTGTGTACCCCAGAATGAATAGGGACAATTGCAACCTCAAGTCCGAGGTCATTGCTCATTTCATCAAGGCACAAATTGCGGTAAGTGCCATGGTAGATAGATTATTTTTTTTAGGATTTCATTATGACTGTAATATATTCAAATATAATTTATATTTGCAGATATCACCAAAATTGCCTCTTGCTACCATAATTAAGGTCGTGAAAGAGAAGTTTCAGTTCACTATATCATATAAGAAACCGTGGCTTGCAAGGACGATGGCAGTTGCAATGGTGTTTGGTGACTGGGACGAGTCATACCGAAGGTTACCTAGATATATGGCTATATTGCAGTCATTCAATCCAGGCACAGTTGTCATGTGGGACATGATTCCAAATTTGCGCTCTACCTCAATCGGAACTGAAATGTACATGAACTATGTGTTCTGGGCATTTAAACCTGCAATAGAAGGCTTCAAGTATTGTCGTCCAGTGATATGCATTGACGGCACACACTTGTACGGGAAATACGAAGGGAAGATTGTTGCGGCCCCTGCAGTGACTGCTGCGGACAAGATTGTACCTCTTGCCTTTGCTGTTGTTGACAAGGAGATGATCGAGAGTTGGGGTTGGTTCATTACTCTACTTAGGCGACATGTGTGCCGTGACTGAGAGGGGGTCACATTGATATCCGATCGACACACAGCTTTGCTTAGTGTCCTGTCAAGAATTTGGGACAATCCAGCAGTTCAACCAAGAGGGTACCATAGGTATTGCTTGCGACACGTATGTAGCAATTTCAATAAAAGATTCGGCAATACAGTAGCGAAGGATCTTGTGTGGAGAGCTGGCTCTGCATGGCAAGTGCGGAAGTTTTACAAGATTATGGACGATATCTACAAGCTCGAGAAGAATGTTGAACGGTGGTTTAGACGGATGAACCCTATTCATTGGACATTGTGCCATGATGGTGGTTGTCGTTGGGGCATATTGACGACAAACCATATAGAGGGCTTCAATGGTGTATTGAAAGGCGCACGCAGTGTTCCCATTACAGCATCAGTTGAGATCACTTTTTATCGGCTCATGAAATATTTTGACGAGTGCAGGACCATTGCTGAAAATGTAAGTGATCGGGGTCACTTGTACACGACTAATGTTCAACGATGGATTGACGAGCACCAAGCTAAAGCGAATGTGCATATGTTGGTACCGATTAATAGGTAATTTTTATTGGATGCACCGAATTCACTACACTTTAACATTTCGCACTCGTCGATCATTGATGTTGTGTCGTAATTTTAACATATATGCATGTTCATCCACGTACATACATTTTTCCTATAGGGGAATAGGGGAATATGAGGTGAGGACAGCACCGCATGGGATGGGGGGTGGTGCTCGTCAAATAGTTAGTCCCCAACCACCGAGTTGTTCATGTGGGAAGTACAAATTATTTCACTTGCGGGAACCACCCGCTGGTTGTTGGAATTCATGGTACGAACGGTTTTCACACTACTAACCCACATTGACTTTTTCAATTTTTATGAGACGATTTTCAGTATAATTTACATGTATTGTTTGTAGTTTTTTTTTTTAACTATAATTTCAGAGTTGCGTATTGGCCTGTTTGTGAAACTTTTATTTTTAAATAAGTTGAAAAAGTTAATTACCATAATGTTAGCGAAATAATGCTTTCGGCGTCTTTTTTATTACTAACCTTTAACTTACAATAAACTGTACCAAATAAACACATGAACGGGTTCGTTTGGGATGTGGGTTGACTTTTTGGCTTTTTAACTTTTTGGCTATTTTAGCCTGGGGCTAAAAAGCCTCACTTGGGACAGGCTTTTTGGCTTTTGTAAAAGATAAAATGAAATGAATATTGTTTAGATGCAACATTTTGTGTTATTGGCTTTTTAGCCTATTTTGTCTTTTTGCCATAGCGAACGAAGGACTGGTTGTTCATTCCTTCTCTTTTACCTAGTTAATAGAGTGAGTCAACATTATTTCTTGTAAAAATTGTCATCACGTAAGTAGTTGGGAACATTAAATAAATAACACCACATGATACTCTTGGATGACTCAATAATTATCCTTGCTAGGTGGCTAATTATGTAGTACTCTAGGAGAAAAATATGTTGATTCACTTTTTTTTAATAATTAAGAAATAATAAATAATTCACTTAATATGTTACGATTTCTCATTTGTTGATTCATCTGTGAAGCGTTTTGCCAATTCCGAATAACATAATCTTCTACTTGCCCGCGATTTCTTACTTTATATTTTCACTGTCCTAAAAATCATATAAAATAAAAACACAAACAATTTCAATTATTGACAAAGTGACTATTTTAGCTTGTTCGTTTACTTAAATAACTTTTAACTTATTTCATACTACAACAACTTGCATTAATATAGTTCGAGCGACATTTTTCATTTCAAAATAAAGGACTTTAAACTCTTCAAAATATATTCATTACATGTTATATTAGTCTGTAATATTTCATTGTATTCATTTGATCCCCAACTTATTTAATTCTTATCTCAATGATGAAATGACGGCTTAGTTATATTTTACGCCCTTCTAATTTAACCAAAAACCACATAAACCCCCATTGCAGTCTACAGTAAAGGATACAACCCAACTTCGTTAACAGGTGTACCAAACATTTTAAAACTTATATTAGTTTTGATGGAGCCTTTTATTTGTATGTCATGACACTGCAAATCTATGTCTATATGTATTTATCTTTGTACATTTACACCACTTACGCACTATGCACCACTAAAATGTTGGTTATCTCAGCCACTGTTTTAGTTAATAGAAGATGGGTTCATTATGAAAATTCAATTGTCATTTGTACAAGCATTATGTCTCTTACACACAACGTTGTCTTGTGCAGGCGAAAGATCAGCCGAAATTGAAATGCTGACGATCTGATTCGGGCTTATGGGACACCGCCTTGGACCATAGACTCCTACGTTGCCTACTCCGTGCGGGGTTCTACGGGATGTATCGGATCGGACCTATTCGATTGGACCACCATCTCGTTACAACTCTCGTAGAGAGGTGGCGCATAGAGACGCGCACATTTCATTTTCCTGTTGGAGAGTCCACAGTTACATTACAAGATGTGGCTATTCTATTTGGCCTATCGGTTGACGGACACGTAGTCACAGGAAAAGACCCAGGAAATATGTTGGATGATTTGATAGTGCTATGTGTGGAGTTGTTAGGAGCAGCACCTACACAAGAAGACTTCATAGGCTCACCACTTAAGTTGAAATGGATATCAGAGCATTTTTGTCACCTTCCACATGATGCATCCGATGAGATGGTTCATCATTATGCTTGAGCCTATATTTTGTGGCTTATTGGGGGGTACTCGTCCCCGATAAGTCACAAAATATAGTCAAGATGATGTTTTTGCCACTACTTAGAGACTTTGACCGTATCCAGGAGTACAGCTGGGGTGGTGCCACATTGGCATGTTTGTACAGGATGTTGTGTCGGGCAACTAAGGCTGATACGAAGGAGATAGCTGGCCCACTAGTGTTGTTACAAGTGAATTGCAATGACTTGTAGTTTTATCTCATATTCTCAATTGCCATGTTTTCTAAATTGCCTACTGTAATAAATTAATAATGGCATCATTCATTGTAGGTTTGGGCGTGGGAGAGATTGAGCAGGATCGCCCCTAGTCAAAAGTCAAGCATTGCTGCTGGCGAGCGTGCCATAGGGGAGGGCGACCAGCTGTTACCACCTGGCCCGCGAGCTTGCAGGTGGAGGGTTCCCTTCAGCCATGAGGTGATATCGACTAATGTCGGTGTCATCTTCCGGGACCAGTTCGGCCGCATGGTGGAGGGGGAGGTTTGTAATTTGTTCATGTGAATTTACCCATTTTTTTGTTTGTCAACCTCCGTTGTACGAATAGATCTCTAAATTATTGTATTGCTATTGCAGTTCATATGGGAGCCATACGGGACGGAGGATGACATCATGACCAGTTTCCCATCGTATTGTACTGTTGGTCGAGACATATGGATGGCGCGAGTGCCACTTATATGCTTCGATATCATTGACTGGCATCTCCCCGACCGGGTGCTTAGACAATTTGGACGAGTTCAGAGTGTGCCTGATTGCTTTGACGCCCACTTGGCTATGCATTTTAGAGATAGGCGTGGCAAAATGGCCATTGATTGGGTAAAGGAATACCAGACATTTATTGGTGAGTGGAACGACCGACGCAACACCATTGTCCATGCTGAGAGGAGCAATGAAGTGCTTACATCTTCGGACCCATACATGTTATGGTTTTGCCGTCATACACGTGTAGTACTTAGTAATCTGAGTGACATTGCTGCCTTCGGATACCAAGGCGTCGGGGGTAGTTTAGAGGGTATGTTTGTGTAAGTTTGTGTATGTTTGTTATTTGGCATTGATGGTTATGTAACACAGCTACCATTACATTACAGGTTCGTAGAGTTGCGAGGGCATATCACATGGCAGACGCTGCCCATATTACACGCGATGCTAGAGAAAAATCGGATGCCATTGCCGAGATAGGAGAGTTATTGTACGATGGTTTGCAACAGGCACACTGACGTGACCGACTAGATTTCGGCCACTTTGGCGAGGATCCTTATATGGGGGTAGATATTACAGTGACATCAATGCCGCACCCGAATATGCCATCCACTGAGCCATTGACATCAATGCCTCCACTGCATCCTACCGCACGTCATGCACATCAATCGAACTATTTCGATATGGAACACTTTGGTGAGGGGCCTTCCATGGGCCTATCCCCTCATGGTCCATCTACAACAATGCATACACCACAGACTTCCCCACATGAATATACCAATTACACATCCCAGTTTGCCCCTGAGGTAGATCCTCTAATGTCTGAACATACTTCCACACACCATGGCCATATATTGGACCCCTCCTGGTCACCACCCCCATATAGGACAGCAGTTGGTACCCCGGTGACTCCCTTAGCACCACTGTCTACTACATGTCTGTCTACTATGATTCCCTCTACGTCGACATTGACTGCACCCGACCCTTTCACAGTACCATCATCTCCTACCCCACTATCATCTCCTACACCACATAAAACCTTCACCTACCATGTTGATCCACTCATTACCCATGACTTCCACATTGACGGGGAGGGGGAGGGCCAGGTCCATGCACCTACCAGAGGGACAGGTAGGGGTAGAGGTTGTGGCGACCGTCGTGGTGTAAGTAGAGGTCGAGGGCGAGGGCGACGCCAAGCAATAGACCATGACAATAATGCAGCGGATGATGGCATTTCACAGCTTAGTGCCGTATGTGAAGGTGTGCCGGAGGTGGTATCAAATGATTGTACTGCAGCCATTGGTGATGTGCAGCCAGCTTCTATAGAAGCGGGCGAGGGAGTCGTACGTGCGGCAGCGCAAGATATACTGAGAGTATATAGTAAGAGACCCAGGAGACAAACCCATGGAAGGGGTTGTGGAACAGTGGAAAAATTAGGACATTAGGAACAACCATCATTGGTAAGTATATTCAAACATTATGTTCAGGTGGTGTTTTCACATGGATTAGTCTACATTGTTTAAGTTGTGGCTTTTTATATAGTTCTGGCTTTTGGCTTATCTTATCTTGTAATTGTGGCTTATTTTATAAGATTCTAGATGCTGATGCTGCTGCTATTTTTGTTACTGTTTTGAAGGAAGGGGTAGCTGCTTGCTGTGTTGCTTCTTCATTCTAGTTGCTGCCGGCTGTGTGTTGCTGCTGCTGGCTTGGATCAGTGAGTTGATAATTGGGTATGTGAAGGAAACAAGCCATAAATATAAGCTTGTATTCACATAGACTAGAAAAAAATACTTTCTTGATGGTGAACTTCTATCAATATAAAAATTGAGAGTGAAAATAGAATTAGTCTTATTAACTCTGGCATTTAGTGATTGGATTATCCAATTGCTGGCATCTATTGTCACAACCTGTAATTTACAGGTTTTAGTTTTTGAATCATTCTAAACTTCCATTTTAAAATTTATGTGGATAGTAGTATATTTTAGTGTTTATAATTCTGTTGCTCATAGTATTTGTTTTTCTAGTTGATTGCCCTAATCTCTACTATTTTGCTTTCACCTACAGATGGACCTGCGAGATAAGCCAGCACTTGATAAGCTTTTTGCTTCCATGAAGTAAGTTTTACCGTATGCTTTAATATGTTATGTTTGGCACTTCTGCACTTTAAAGCTTTGCGAGGAAAGAACCTTAACTAATTAGTCTTCGTAATGAGTGTAGACTAGATAGTCTCTCGGCTGTGTTTTCCCCACTTGACTTCCTTTAAACCTTTACTGTTCTTATTTTTATGCACCTGAGTTATCTGCAACTTTCTATGTAGTCATCTGCATCTTTCTGATTTAATTGATTTGAGATGTCAGGATTGAGGCATTACTTTTGCTATGTAATAAATCTCATTAATTCCTTCTACAGTTTAGATTGTGAGGTCCAACTTATTAATATCAGGGGATATGAGTAATGTATTTACACCATAAAAAAAAACAATCTTCTATGAGCAAAATGTTTGTAAACAGCAGAAAAGCGATCTTCTATATGAACTATGTTTGTTAACATGAATACAAAGTTGATTTTGTGGCTTATATGAAGGTTAACTACATGACATCTGACCTTTTCTCTTCCTCCAAATTTTCTTTCCACTGCAGGGTTGATGCTATCATCCATTTTGCTGGATTAAAAGCAGTTGGTGAAAGTGTGCAGAAACTGTTGGTGTATTATAATAATAACCTTATTGGCACAACCACTTTGTTGGAAGTTATGGCTGCCCATGGATGCAAAAGGGTATTTTTCGTGTGTTTTATTTTCATATTAGAGTTCACATTACATAGGTTCTAGTCTGATTTACTAGATGTAGATATTGATCCGCAAATAAATATTCCATCTCAGAAAGTTTGTTTCATTTTATGGCTTTGGGGCTTGACTATATTGTTTAACTGCATCTCTCATCTCCTTCATGTTGTCACATGATTGTCAGTTTCTAGTTTGCCTCCCTCTTTGGTGAATGTGATGCAGTCTAACTGGTCACTAGCATAAATCAACTAGTTATTTAGAAAGTATTTTTGCCCCAGGGGCCGTTCGTTATTCCCTTTGCTTCCACTGTAGGTAGAGAATGGACATTTTCCTCATTTCAGAGCCATAAGTAAAACTGTTAAATTTTCTTTAAGGTTATTTGGGGACTTAAGTATATGTATTTTGGACCAGGTCTGGTACTGCTCCGGCTTAAGTAGAACTATTATAGTGCTGGAATTGGGTTACATTGTATGTATTGTAGAGCAAGTCTGGTACTTCTCTGGCTTTAATAAGAACAATTGTAGTGCTGGAATTTGTTCCTTCACAGCCTTTATAAGCTGAATAAACCATACCAAACTAAACCTTGTGTCCCAATCAAGTCGGGTTGTCTACATAATTCATTTTTTTCACTATTCTGCTATGTCAAATGAGTATATAAGCTTAATATGTTCGTTAATTACTATATAAGCATAATATGTTGTTAATTACTATATAAGCTGAATAATCCATACAAAACTAAACCTTGTATCCCAATCAAGTTGGGTTGCTTTAGTTTATTCTTCTGCTGCTGAATTGTTTCTAAATCCGAATGATTACGGAAATAGAAAGAAAGAAAATCACAAAAAAAAAAGTTGCAGCTCCTTAGTATTATAGAACTGAACTTTCATAAAAATTATTGGAATTTTTTCTTTTACTGTAAAGGTAAACCATTTGGTTTGTCAGCTTGTTCTAGTGGGATAGTTCTGTATGTTTCCCTGATATTTAAAATGTTAAAGATATTCAGGCCTTAACATTGTTCCATCCATATATTTGCTATTTTGGTTTCAATGACATTTTTTTTTTATTTTCCCTGGTTGATTTAAGGCACACTATCCATTTATTTACTTTTTCAGTTTCGATCAAATGTTCTTCGTTCCTGGTTGAATTAATTCATTCATACTATTTTCAATTGTTCATCTTTACATCACTAGGAAACTTCAATTTATTTAGTGTGATCATTAAAGCAAACTCATTACCTATGTGAGTAGGGATGTAATATATTTTTATTAAACTATATGTCAAACAAAAGCCCTTCATTACCAGGTTTCTAAGTATTTCTTATTTAAGTTCAGGACTATTTTAGCACTTTAGATATGATCATTGATTAAATAAACTAACAGGACTACGTTCTGACTGTTTCGCTAACAAATAAGGTGTCTAATTCTATGCTGGTAATATTATTTTTCAGTCTTGAGATTTCTTCATGTTGTGATTTAATTTTATTAGCTTATTTCAATTTGGGTGAGTTGACTAAAGTTGTTCCCATGATAAACTGCTGCATTTCAGCTTTTGTTTTCATCATCCGCTACAGTTTATGGTTGGCCAAAGGTGGTACCGTGCACAGAGGAGTTTCCCCTCTCTGCAGCAAACCCTTATGGACGAACCAAGGTATATTTTGAGCAATGATACCATGCACATGAACTGCGAGCTTGGTTACCAAAGAAACTGATATATTTTAAGCAATGATATCATGCACATGCCGTGATACCCAACTCTCGGACAGCAAATGGAAAATCATATTGCTGCGATACTTCAATCCTGTTGGTGCACATCCTAGTGGTTATATTGGTGAGGATCCTCATGGTATACCAAACAATCTCATGCCGTATGTGCAACAAGTTGCTGTTATTAATTTTTGTTTATGGAGAACATGTCCAGGGCGTTAAAGGGGCGAAAATACGAAACAGCCCCCGAACTACCGTATGGATGTCACGGTCATCTTCCCCATCATAAATAGGAGTTATGACAATAGACGGAATTTAATTAGCCCGTGATGGATTCTTATTTTCTTTGATATGTACGGTTAATAGTTAAGTTGTGTATATGGTTGAAAATTGAATGCTACAGGTTGTGGAGAAATATTTTTATTGAATGGTTGAGAATTGAATGAATGAATGGATGGATGAATAATTTTGTATATGCACAAGTTAGAGGTGAGAAATAATTGAATGAATAATTGAATGAAATAATTTTGAATGAATAATTGAATGAATAATTGAATGAAATAATTTTGTATATGCACAGGTTACAGGTGAGAAATAATTTTGGATGAATAATTGAATGAATGAATGGTTGTGGAGAAATAATTTTGTTAATGTGGTTCTTATATGAATTCACCTTGTGTAGGTTCTACTTACTACCACAATGATTCTGCCTTGCCTACGACCACATTGGCCCTGACAGATAATTGTTTGAAGGGAACGGCCATATGCCAAATTTTAGGGTTTAATGTTAAGGGCTGGTGTGGACGGCTTGTGGTTTCACCATCTCAATGCCTAATATTTCCTGCTCTTAAGCCTTTCTTTTGTTGTAAGTATGACTATATACTTCAGTTAGCTTTTTCTTCACGTCTGGCAACCAAGTTTCAAATTTATTTTGCATTTCTTCTCAGGTGTTGTCCCTTCATTTGTTCCCATTTTTGTCCCTCAAGATGTCGACACATTTGATGCTGAAGCACCAAACATTACAATGCCGAGTTTGTCACCTGCTCAATCTAACAAATCATCTTTGCTTACTCCTCTTGGTCAGGCTTTGGGTTCTTCTCTTTCGGGGCCATCAGGTCTCAGCCCTTCCCCCAAAATTTTACAAGGAAACATCATGACAAATTTAATTGTTAAGGTATTCAAGCAGGCTGCAGTGCGCCTTCAGGATGATCTTCTCAACGTTTTGAAGTCCAAGGATTTTCATAATCATGAGTCTATGATCCTAGAGGCCTGTTTCATTTTTTGTGCTCTAGATGCTCTGTTTGTTGATTCTCAACCCTTTAAAGAACAAGTGGAGGAATTTATTGGTTGTGCAGCATCACTTGTTGAAGTAGAATTGTCTATTAACAATTTTGTGTATAATGATAAAGACTTGTTCCTTTCTTTATGGTTGCACCTCTTATTTATCTTGAGCTCTTTTATTCTGGTTTTTATGTTGAGCAGTGACTTTCAAATCCCTTGTAAGACCAATCCAATCCAATATTTGTAAGACCAATCCAATCCAATCGGATCTCTCATTTCCAATTCCAAATTCAAACTTCTTTTGAATTCTCAGATCATTTTCACTAGGAATTACAAGAGGAAGAGGAAATCAGCCTTCAGAAAACATTGCTATATATAGCACATGTAATTTGAAGTCTGATTTAATAGGGTTTTTGTTTTGAGTAGTTGTTGTTAAGGGTAGCTTATATTTTATTGAACTAGTAGGGTTAAGTGTGTTGGATTGAAGAAGTTTTGTTAGGCTGAATAGAGAAAATTAGGGTTACGGCTTATGATGGAAGATTGATTGATAATGGTGCGGCTGTTGGGATTGACTGGGCAATTTCCCTGTTTGGGGCATTTTGAATATTTTAGTCCGACTTATAGGTTGTGTTTTCTACTTTATTCCCAATATAGGGTGAAACGGGTTCACCAAAATCGTTTTCATTAAAACGGCATTGGCAAAACCATTTTTGATAGCTCAGTCAAAAAGCTTACCTTAACTGGGGGTCCTAAAATAGTGACCTGTACGTAAAGAATTTCAATCACCATCAAGAAAGAATAAAGAGTCACCTTCTAATTCCTGGAAGTCAAGTGAAAATGATGACTCTAGTAAGGAATGAGGGGGGTTGACAGAAAACTAAACTTGGGGGCTGGACAATCAACCTCAAAGCCAAGTGGTTGGTCCAATTGGGGGACTACTAAAGTTCAGACAGATGAACTACCGCCTTCAATAACACAGAAAACAGAACAGGTAGCTTAGTCAAAAGCTTCCCTTAACTGGGGTTCCTCAAATAGTGACCTCTATGTAAAGAATTTCAATCTCCATTAGGAAAGAAGAAAGAGTCACCTTCCAATTCCTGGAAGTCCAGTCAAAATGATGACTCTAGTAAGGAATGGGAGGGTTGACAGAAAGCTAAACTTGGGGTTAACCTGAAATTTATGAAATCACTACATTTATAAGTACACAAATCCATTCATTGAAGTATTTGTACAATTACTTGAACTTTTCAAAAACAATTGAACTATCTCCCTTCATTGATAAGTCATGGATAAGCATTACAAATCCATTAAAACATAAATGGTTTGGTCATTCATCTAAACAATTTCATTCATTATCATCATCATCTGATATCTCAATATCATATTCATACATAACATCCATGCTCCAGGTGAAGTACTGGTGTGCATCATCCATTAACCCATCTTCGGCACGCTCATTTGCGGTCTTCATTAGTGAGGACCTTTGCAAACGTTGGGTCATGCGATTAACTTCGTCGCGGATACGATGCAATGCCCTTTGCAACAACTGTGGAGTGTCAGTTGGCATACGCATGGCTAACCGGCGAGGAAATTTAATATTAACTTCACGACATAACTCAACGAGAACGTTTGCTCGAGTTATGCGAAATTCCCACTCAGCTCT
>NW_021025114.1:855954-868959 GCF_004153795.1 Camellia sinensis | reverse complement strand
AGATATATATATATATATATATATATATATATATATATATATATAGATTTTAAGATCAATTTAATTTAAATTCACGTATCAATGTTTGTTATTTTCCTAATTTTAAACTGTGTCATGTAATTTAGTAATAGAAAGATGGAAATTAAAATATTAATTTGCTCATAGGCCAACCTATGTAATATACTTGCTTTTGAGTAAACTTGGGCCATAATATAGTTTGTTTCCAAATGTTATTTCTATATTTTCTTATATTTAGTTGTAATTTTAAAATTAATGTGCTAATGGTTGTATTGGTGGAGGTGGTGTGGTCGTAGTAGCATAGTAACATTGGTATGATTTTTGTCGAAAATATTAACGAAAAATATTTTTTGTCTTTTAAAAGGAAAAATTGTTTGCCATCCAAATTAGTTAAATTGAAACGTTTTTCAATTGCAAACTAAATATGACCTTTTATGAAGTCTTTGAATTTAAGCTCTAAAAAGAAGTGTATGTATATATACTGCTCTTTATGTTTTATTATTTGTATAGTTTATTTTGTAGCTAAGTGAAATATAAATATAAATTAATATTTTATAAATGGGCGATCCGAGTTGAATTGGTCTAAAATTCTTTATCCCAAACCCAGTCCAAAAATTAAATGAGCTAGAAATTTTAGTCTAGCCTGACCCTATGAACTAAATATTTTTTTCAAATCTTAAAAATATCGGGCTGGGCTGGAGGGGTTGAGTGGGACCATTAGGCCATGACCACCCTTACGTCTATAACAACCCTTTTTTTTTAATGAAAAGATCACATTATTCTGTATAAAAATTATGTATAATTTTTTGTATAAACAAACACTCACTAAAAATTATATTACAACCTCTGCCCCTATTGAAATTTCGACTCTAAACATGTCATGAAATAATACTCCAACAATTTCTTCACAAACATTGAATAACAAAAGGCACTCACAAACAGTTATATTACATTCAAGCACACTTAACTAACAATTTCTAGCATAATAGTGCACAATCAAACTCTCAATCTCTTTGCCCAATTTCTAGTACATTTTCTCCAATAGCACCTCTGAAAACACCATTTTTGTTTGATTCAGAACAAGGGAGGGAAGCCATGTTGGAAAATAATAGTTTTTCAGTGACTTTAATGTGAAATTAAAGTGGCTTTTAATCCTCAATTTAGGTGGATTAAAGTGGATTTAGATTCTTTGTAATGAAGTCTTTACACCACAAAAAGAATGACTAAAAACCATTAAGATTTGAATAAGAAATTGACTCATTAAGTTGGCCTCATAAAAGAAGTGTTGGGAAAGGTGTAAAACCTTCTATCCTATATTGATTGTAGAGGAGAGCATTGATGGGCATTTATACCCCATTTTTTGCCTAAGGGTGTGAGCCATTTGGGGGATCCAAATTTTCCAAATGAGGGGAGTTATATATGGATGCTTCAAGGATGAGCTTGGGCCAATACTATGGACCAAGTTGGTTATGCAAAAAAATGGCACGCGCGCGCGCACCTTGGTCGGACCGGGCCAGGTCCATGATCCATAGATCTTGGGCTTAGGCTTTGGGGGTTGGGCTTGGCCCACCTATCTTAATTTTTTTGGGCTAAGCCAAATATGTGGGCTGCAGAATTATACACATTACACATGTGTATAATAGCTAATAACTCCTCTATTCATGATTGATTTTAATCCATTAGTTTTGCAGGTTAATACAAAATTAAAACCTACATTTGTTGCAGGGGAGCCTCTTCCTCTCTCCCTCCATGTGTATAAAAGGAGGCCCTCTCCTTCATCTTTCTACACCAAAAACTTTACTCTATTTTTGTATTTCAAAATTTTCCTCTAGTTTTATATTGTTCCTAGTAAGAAAGTACTACTTCAGTTTTGTTTGCCGAAGCTACATAGTAGGTGCTTTACTGTAGCTAGTCTAACTGTTTTATCCTGGGAGACAAACGGCGAAGAACCTTCAGCACCCAATCGGTGAGACGGTGAATCTATTTTAAGGACACTGTCTAGTGCATGTTAACTCCAGCCCACATAGAGGAGTAGTTGGAGGTTGGCACTAAGTCAAGAAGTAGGAGGGAAGATAGCAGGTGACAGCCAACCTAATAACTCTACTTTTTGACTTTATTTTCCCTCATTTGTGTAAAAATTGATGTGAGGACGAAGGCAACAATAACAATAACACCGACAGACAAGGTAACACAGAGAGTGTGTGAGTGTGTAAGAGAGTGAATTCTATAGAGGGTTGTGATGTATGAGTTGTAATCTCCCTCTAGGATAATTCTATAGTGAGAAATATCTCTCTGTAGACATAGGCTATTGCCAAACCACGTAAATCTCTTATGTCTTCTTTCTGTGTGTGTGATTGATTTCTGAGTGTGCCCTATCCTAACAAGTGATATCAGAACCTTGTTGGTCGATTTTTTCAGAAAAACAGCGTGTGTTTTCGAAACTGACAGAAATCAAGTTGCTCAAAATTTCCTTTTGAGCATACCGAGAGGAAGCTCTCGACGAGAGGAGTCCAAACCCAGAAAGAAGAGGTCAAATAGAGGTCGGGGTGGCCTATACGAGCCGGTCAAAGTTTTGCGCATAAAGTTAACTTTGAACCAGAAACCCATACGCGGCCAGAGGTTAAAGATGACCATTTTGTTGCCAATCAAAATACTTTAAATATTTGTTTGGGGAAATAATATCACAAGGGTGAGTGTGGCTCGATTGTTAAAGCTTAAGGCTTTAATTCATTGGTCAAGAGTTCGAATCCTCCAAGCTTTATTTGGAGAATTTGATTTATTTTTTGGGTAGAGCTGACGTCAGTGCCAGGTCATTAGACAACCATCGCCACATCAGACGCCACCGATCAGACACATCACCGACACACATCACAACGTCAGCGTTAACTCGCTGCCAAGTCATCAGTGAGTCAATGCCACATCAGAGAAGTTATCAGGTGCTATGTAGCTAAGGTACAATCGCAGATCTGAATCGTCAAACTCATTTTGGCTAGATTTGAGCCATTTGAAGTATGATTTTGGCGATCCAATAGTGTTTTCCAACTATTTACAGTATTCCGGAGAGATCGGTGTGGTCAAATTTTTGAATTAGAGTTTCTGTAAAAAGTAAAAAGACGATGGAGGAATCCACATCAACTTCAGGATCGATGATAAAGTTGAATGCTTCCAATTATGGAATCTGGAAGTCACGGATGGAAGACGTCCTATACTGTAGAAACCTGTTCGACCCTATTTCTCTAAAAAAAGGTTAAACCGAAAGTAGAGAAGGATGAAGACTGGATAAAGATGAACCGGAAGACTATCGGTCAGATCAGACAATGGATAAACCACAGTGTGTTCCACCATGTTGCCTAAGAGACAGATGCATGTGTCCTCTGGACAATGTTAGAAGGAATGTACCAGTCAAAGACCGCCTGAAACAAAGCCTTGGTAATGAGAAGGTTTGTAAATCTGAAGTTGAAGAATGGTGTGTCTGTCGCCGAGCACACCAATGAATTCAAGAATCTAGTGAATCAACTTGTAACTGTCAAGATGCTCTTGGACGATGAAATGCAAGCTGTACTACTGCTCAGTTCTTTACTGAATAGCTGGGAGACATTGGTGGTTTCTCTCCGCAACTCCGCACCAAAGGGGAAGCTGACCATGAGCATGGTCACAGACGCCATGTACAATGAAGAAACAAAGAGGAAAGACATGGGAGGTAATTAGTCCCATTCTCATGTCACGGAAGATAAATGTAGAGACAGAGGTAGAAGAAGAGGCAGAGGAAGAAACAAGAGTAGAAGGAGATGGAACAACTGGAGCAAATCCAGAGACAGTAAAAGTCAAGGTAACTCCAGCTTCGCTTGCTTTCACTGTGGCCAGGAGGGTCACATAAAGAGGAACTGGCCAAACCGAAAAGATAAAGGCTAAAGTTGTAAGTCAAAAGGAGAAGAGAACACAACAGCCAAAATAACTAATGAAATACTTTTTGCAGTTGGTGAAAAGGAGGATTGCCTTTACGTAGTTGACCACAGTTGTACTGAATAGGTGGTAGACATAGTTGCATCCTATCACTCCACTTCCCACAGAGAACTCTTCAGCTTGTACAACGTTGGAGATTTTGGCACTGTTCGAATGACGAATTCTAGCTATTTGAAGATTATGGGCATTGGAGACATTAGTATTCAGACTAATGTCGGACACAAGCTGGTTCTTAAAGATGTGAGGAATGTTTCAGATATGCGCCTCAATCTTATCTCTAGAAGCGCCCTAGACCGACAGGGCTATACAAGTACATTCGGAAATAGCCGTTGGAAGCTGATAGGAGGAGCTTTGACAATCGCCAGAGGAGAGATGTCTTCAACACTGTACAAGACTCAAACAAAGATCTGTTTGGGAAGTCTTAACGCAGCAGAAGACAAGGAGTCACCGGGCTTATGGCACAAAAAACTGGCTCACATGAGTGAGAAGGGATTGCATCTGTTGGCAAAGCAATCCAGGATACCCTTATCCAAAGGGAGTGCCCTGAAGCCGTGTGATCATTGCCTTTATGGAAAGCAATATCAAGTATCATTCAGTTCAATGAGCAAAAGGAAAACAGAAGTGCTCAATATGGTATACTCAGATGTTTGTGGCCCAATTGAAGTGGAGTCACTTGGCGGTCACAAGTATTTTCTAACTTTCATTAATGATGCATCAATGAAGTTGTGGATGTATTTCCTAAAGATGAAGGATGAGGTATTCCAGCACTTTCAGGAGTTCCATGCAATGGTGGAAAGACAGACCGGGAGGAAGTTGAAGTGTCTTCACATAGACAATGGTGTCGAGCACACTTCCAATGCTTTTGAAGCATATTGTGCCAGTAGAGGTATCTGGCACAAGACAACAATTCCCAGCACCCCACACCATAATGGTGTGGCAAAGAGGATGAACCGCACTATTGTTGAAAGAGTCAGATGCATGCTCAGAATGACAAAGTTGCCAAAGTCATTCTAGGCTGAAGTCGCCCGTACAACCTGTTATCTCATCAACAGGTCACCTTCAGTCCTGTTGAATTTTGTTATACCTGAAGAAGTCTGGTCTAGAAGAAAGGTATCATATTCTCACTTGAGAGTCTTTGGGTGTAAGGGGTTCACACATATCTCCAAGGAAAATAGACAAAAGCTTGATAATAAGGCCACTCCATGCATATTTGTGGGCTATTCAAATACAGCATTTGGGTACAAGTTGTGGGACCCAGTAAAAAGGAAGATGTTTAGGAGCAGAGATGTTATGTTCTATGAAGACCAGACCATAACAGATTTTTAGAAGTCTGTAAAGTCTAGAGATGTCATCAGTCTAGACTTGTTACCATCTCCCGAGCCATCACAAAATGCTAGATGTGATGATGTGCAACAAGAAGTGCCAGAGTTACAAGATCCTATGCAAGAAATTCAGGATCAAGAGGAAAGATATGAAGACCCGGATGAAAAGGGTGTTAAGCAGGGGGAGGAACCCCTTCAACCAGAGGCAACTGGGCCTTAGTTGCGGAGATCTGGAAGAGTTGTCGTGCTATCAACCAAATATCCCGCTTCTCAATATATTCTAATTACTGATGAGGGGGTGCCCGAGAATTTTTCGGAAGCAAAGAGTCTTACAGAGAAAGACTGCTGGATGCAAGCCATGAAGGAGAAGATGAGTTCTTTGTAGAAGAATCACACTTATGAGCTTGTTCCACTACCAAGAGGTAGGAAAGCCTTGAAGAACAAATGGGTTTATAAGTTGAAGAAAGATGGCAATGGTAAACTACTGCAGCATAAAGCTCGCTTGGTGGTCAAAGGTTTTGGACAGAAGAAAGGAATTGACTTTGATGAGATCTTCTCCCCAGTTGTGAAAATGACTTCCATTCGAGTAGCTCTGGGATTAGCAGTTTGTTTGAATCTGGAGGTAGAACAGATGGATGTCAAAACTGCCTTTCTCCATGGTGATTTGGAGGAACAGAACTATATGGAGCAAGTAGAAGGATTTGAAGTTAAAAGGAAATAGAATCTAGTCTGCAAACTGAAGAAGAGTCTTTACGGCCTAAAGCAGGTGCCGAGACAATGGTATAAGAAGTTTGATTAATTCATGGTGGATCATGAGTACAAAAGAACGGTAGCAAACCAGTGTGTATTCTTCCGAAATTTTTCAAATAGAAACTTTATTATCCTACTGTTGTATGTCAATGATATGTTGATCATCGGACATGATATTGCTATGATCAACAAGTTGAAAAAGGACTTGTCGCAGTGTTTTGACATGAAGAATTTAGGCCCAACACAGCAGATTTTAGACATGAAGATTGCTCATGACAACAAAGCCAAAAAGATATGGCTATCACAAGAGAAATATGTTGAACGGGTGATTGAAAGGTTCAACATGAAAGATGCCAAGCCAGTTAGCACACCACTAGGCAACCATTTCAAGGTAACAAAGCATTCGTGTCCCACGACTAGCTCTGAAAGGAAAGAAATGGGGGCAATCTCCTATTCTTCCACAGTAGGAAGTTTGATGTATGCAATGGTATGTACCCGGCCAGATATAGCTCACACAGTTGGTGTTGTGAGAAGATTCCTCGCCAATCTAGGAAAGGAGCATTGGGAGGCGGTCAAATGGATTCTTCGGTACTTGAAGGGAACTTCAAAGATGTGTCTATGTTTTGGGAGAGGTGAACCAATTTTGGAGGGATTTACAGATACTGATATGGTGGGTAATCTTGATGGTAGAAAATCTACATCAGGATTTCTGTTCACTTTTGTAGGGGGAGCTGTTTCATGGCAGTCCAAACTACGAAAATGTGTTTCTTTATCTACAACAGAGGCAGAGTACATTGCTGTTGCAAATGCTGGAAAGGAAATGTTGTGGTTGAAGCGATTTCTCCAGGAATTGCATCTATAGTAGGAAGAGTACAAGGTACATTGTGATAGTCAGAGTGCAATTGATCTAAACAAGAATTTCATGTACCATTCTCGTAAAAAGCACATTGATGTCCGGTATCATTGGATATGAGAAGTGATGGAAAAATAGTTGATGAAGCTAGTGAAGATTCACGCTGATAAGAATCCTTTAGACACGATGACCAAGGTTGTCACTAGAGATAAATTGGAAGTTTGCAAAAATCTAACCGGGATGGACTTCAAGTGAGAAGTTAATTATCCATATAGGCGTGAAGGGGGAAAATTGTTAACTCAAGCCCACATGGAGGAGTAGTTGGAGGTTGGCTCTAAGTCAAGAAGTAGGAGGGAAGATGGCAATAACTCCTCTTCTTGACTTTGTTTTCCCTCATCTGTGTATAAATTGAGGCGAGGAGGAAGGCAACAACAACAAAAACACTAACAGACAAGGCAACACAGAGAGTGTGTGTGTAAGAGAGTGAATTCTATAGAGGGTTGTGAGGTGGGAGTTGTAATCTCCCTTCAGGATAATTCTATAGTGAGAAATATCTCTCCGTAGACGTAGGCTATTGCCAAACCATGTAAATCTCTTGTATCTCCTTTTTGTGTGTGTGATTGATTTCTGAGTGTGCCTAATCCTAACAGTGCAAGCTTCAGTTTGCTTACTTTTGCTATGTTATTTTATTATATATTTTTGTTCAATCTGTTTATAATTTCCAGCATGTAAAAATGCCTATATATGAATCTATTTGTTCTTTTTAATTACACCATTTATACAACAAGCTTAAAACATATCATACTTATTTCCTATGAAAGTGGCTAATTAGATTCATATAGTGCATTCGTATTTGTAGGAAACAGTTTACTATCCATTTAAATTATTATTTGCATGCTACTGGGTTTTTTTCCACAACAGTCGAACCGCTTGCATGGTTTAGATTCATGAACAGGTTTTATTAGAGTGTCAATTTCCTTATATAAATAGTGCTATTGGTTTCTGGAGCACATGTAAAGGTAACTGTAGCATCTATGCCCTTCATAATTAGGATGTGTAGAATCTTTACTACTATGTGGCCGATTTGTTTTTAAAAATTTAAAATAAAAAAAAAATTGTAATTGTTGTCAAAGACATGAATAGGACATTAAATTAGTATATATATTCTTGTTCCTGGTTCTGGTTTTGAAACTATTGTCATAAGCATGAATAGGACATTCAATTAATAAATACGTATATATATACTTGTTCTTGGTTCTAGTTTTGTTCTTGGATTAGCATGTTCTAGTTCACTGTTTTTTATGGAAATGGATTCATATATGCAAAGTTTCTTTAGGCTGCTTTTGATTACTAGATCTCTAGCATATTTAATTTGTTCTAGTATATTTTATTATACGAGTACCAATATTTGCATGCCATTAATTATATAGGTTTTGTATAATAACATGCTCATAATCTATAATTTGATAATATAATTTGCATGTTCAAGTTTTCTAGTTTTTGTTACATGCTTATTATTTTTAGAATGATTTACATGAGTTGTTTACATGTTAATTGTCTATAATTACGTACATGTTGAATGTGTAATAAGTTCATTTGTAACTCTTTCCTATTCATATTTTAATTTAATTTTTGGAGTTATATGTCTATTTTCTGCAACTCATCTGGCATTTTAATTCATTAGTTAATTGTGCTATTAATTCATTTTCTAGGAGGTTTAAATTAATCTCTTGCTTTTATGATTTTTTTATTTTTTATTTTTTCCAACTGTTTGCTTTGTATTCTGTTGTGGTTTTCTACTAACAATCTTTACAGGAATACCCATGCGAAAAGAGATGGGGAAAAAAACAATTCAAAACCAAATGAATAATATTTGGGATGTAAAAACAAAAGTTTTGGACTACTAACCTTTGTGTTGAACAGGAATACCTAAGCGTGGACAGGCTTTTAGATCAAATAAAATCCTTATG
Organism: Camellia sinensis; assembly: GCF_004153795.1. NCBI lineage: Eukaryota > Viridiplantae > Streptophyta > Magnoliopsida > Ericales > Theaceae > Camellia > Camellia sinensis. The sequence goes on along the minus strand of NW_021025114.1, from coordinate 860,083 downwards.
GATTGGTTACTGTGTTTATCATTGAAGTGATTTTTTGCTTGAGATTTAGTAGTGGTTACTTGCCAATTTTATCTAAGCAAGTTTTATTTGCTTGTAATTGTAGTAGCAATTTTTTACATTGCTTGTAATTTGGTTAGCAATTTTAAATTGCATGTAAGTTTGGAATTTGGGTTGGTTTTAACCTAGTTTATTCCTTGGAAAACTTAATTCTCAAAATTTTTTCCCACGGACTAGGAGTCAACATGCTCTTGAAAGTTTTGTCAAGGTTAACTGGGTTTTAAGTGGGACCGGTGTGACCCCTCCAGTCTTCCTGGAAACATTCCTGACCAGATTCGATTCTAAGTTAAGTGGTGAGACTAGTTATGAATTAAATTTCCGACTCTGAGATTTTCTAGTGTTAAGTTTGATTTCTAGAAACACAGAATGATGAATTCTGTTGTATTTTTCAGAAATGGCAATTCTTACAGATGCTGCTGCTGTTGCTAATGTTCGTGGAGATTAGAACCTTGGGGCAACTGGCTTGCCAACCCCAGCTGTTGTGACCTCTGTGGTCAACCTGGTTTCTATGACCTTTGTGGTCAACCCTATTGCAGCTCCTACTGTTCTGGGAGGCTCGCTCAACCATCATGAGTGCTCAGAGAAGTTTACAAGAGTGAATTTCAAGAGGTGGCAGCAGCAGATGCTATTCTACTTGACTACTCTAAACCTTGCAAGGTTTTTGAGTGAAGATCCACCAACTGTGGAAGAGAATGAGAAAGACAAGCAGAAGCTCATGGCTCTAGATGCTTAGAAGTAGTCAAACTTCCTTTGCCGAAACTATGTTCTGAATGGCTTGGTAGATTCCCTTTTCAATGTGTTTTATGCCAAGAAGTTGACAAAGGAGCTATGGGATGCTTTGGACAAGAAGTACAAGACCGAGGATGCTGGGGCAAAGAAATTTGTCGTTGGTTGGTTTCTGGACTTAAAGATGATGGACTCAAAAACCATCATCAATCAAGTTTAAGAGTTCCAAGTAATTTTGTACGAGATTCATGCAGAGGGAATTTCCTTGAGTGAATCATTCCAGGCAGCTGCACTGATTGAGAAACTGCCTAACGCCTAGAAAGACTTCAAGAACTACTTGAAGCACAAACGAAAGAAGATGACAGTTGAAGAGCTCGTTGTTAGGCTATGGATTAAGGAAGACAATAGGAAGAAATGGGGGAATACCTTCACTGTGAAAGCAAACGTGGTTGAGCATGGCCAATCCTTGAAGGTAAAGAAAAAGCCACCAACAAGCACAAGCTCAAAGCTGGGGACGAGAGGCGGTGTCTCCAAAAGGCTGGTCTACAAGTCACAGGAACCTAAAGTGCTTCAACTATGGAAGCGATGGGCATCGGGTGATTGATTGCCGCAAAAAGAAGAAGCCTTGCAACAAGTACCCTCCACAGAACAAGAGTCATGCCCACATGGCTAAAATGGAGGATCTATCACAATATGTGGATGGCATGCATCTGGAAGCTGTTGTCTCCGAAGTGAACATAATAGGGTCTAACCTGAAGGAATGGTGGCTGGACACTAGGTCCATTCACTACATCTATACAGAGAAGAAGATGTTCACAACTTTCAAACCAATTTGAAATGGGGAAAAGTTATTCATGGTGAATTTTGTGACCTCAACTGTTGAGAGTAAAGGCAAGGTGGTCCTGAAGATGACTTCAGGAAAAGAATTGACTCTGACCAATGTCCTATATGTACCGGACATTCGTAAGAACCTTGTCTTATGGTCTCTCTTAAGTAAGCATGGCTTCCGCATGGTGTTTGAGTAGGATAAGGTCGTGTTGACAAAGAGCGGGGTCTATGTGGGGAAGGGATATATGTCGAGCGGTATGTTTAAGCTCAATGTAATGACTCTTGTTCCTAAACTTAATGAGAAAGCTTCTTCTTCTGCTTATACGCTTAAGTCCCCTAATTTATGGCATGGTACACTGGGTCATGTAAATTTTGACCATTTGCGTAGATTAATCAAGTTAGATCACATACTATCTTTCAAGATCAATCCAAATCACAAGTGTGAAACTTTTGTAGAAGAAAAATTGACAATGACTTCTTTTTATTCTATTAAAATAAGTATGGAGCCTTTGGATTTAGTGCACAGTGATGTGTGTGACTTAAAAGTTGTACAATCACATGGTGGCAACAAGTACTTCGTCACTTTTGTTGATGATTGCACTAAATACTGGGATGTGTATTTGCTTAAAAGCAAAGATGAGGCGATTGATAATTATTCTTTTCAAGATTGAAGTTGAGAATCAACTAAGTCGAAAGATCAAGGCTATAAGAAGTGATCGTGGTGGTGAGTATGAATCTTCGTTTGCTGAGATTAGTGCTCAATTTGGGATTATTCACCAAACCACAATGCCTTACTCCCCTCAGTCAAATGGCATTGTTGAGCAGAAGAATAGAACGTTAAAAGAAATGATGAATGCAATGTTAATAAGTTCTAGGTTGCCACATAAATTGTGGGGGGAAAACGATTCTCTTCGCGAATTACATTCTAAATAGAATCCCTTGGAAGAAAGTAGACAAGACTTCATATGAATTATGAAAAGGCCGCAAGCCTTCTTATAATTTCTTATGAATGTGGGAGTGTCTTGCAAAAGTGGCGGTACCTACACCTAAGCTGGTTAGGATAGGTCCGAAAATCGTGGATTGTATATTCATTGGTTAAGCATAGAATAGTAGGTATATAGGTTTCTTGTGCACAAGTCTGATAGTTCAGATATCCACAAGAATATCATAATGGAGTCAAGGAATGCGTCATTCTTCGAAGACGTATTTCCTTGCCGAAACTAAGGAGAGGATCAAAGTTCTGAGAAGGAACTTCAAGATGATCAAGTACATGATCAATATGAGGAAGTAGATGAGCCAAGAAGGAGCAAGAGGGCTAGGACGGCCAAGTCCTTTGGCCCAGACTTCTTGACTTATATGTTAGAGAGAAAACTTCGAACTTTTCATGAAGCTATGACTTCACCTGAAAGTCCCTTATGGAAAGAAGCAATTGAGAGTGAAATTGACTCCATCTTATAAAACCATACTTGGGAGTTGGTTGATCTAGCCCCAGGCAGTAAGGCCTTGGGAAGTAAGTGGATCTTTAGAAGGAAGATGAAAGCGGATGTGTCAATGACAAGTTTAAAACTAGGCTAGTTATCATAGGATACAGGCAGCGAAACGGCTTGGATTACTTAGATACGTATTTACCTGTGACAAGGATTACATCCATTCGCATGGTGGTTGCGATAGCCGCTTTACGTGGTCTGGAGATACATCAAATGGATGTAAAGATAGCTTTCTTAAATGGAGATTTAGATAAAGAAATCTACATGGAGCAACTTAAGGGGTTTTCAGCTCCAGGGCAAAATAAGAAAGTCTGCAAGCTTGTCAAGTCATTATATGGTTTGAAGCAAGCTCCTAAGCAATGGCATGAGAAGTTTGACAACGCTATGTTAGCAAATGGATTTAAAATCAATGAGTGTGACAAGTGCGTATATGTTACAGTGACAGAGGTTATGTCATTTTTTATCTATATGTAGATGACATACTTATTGTTGGTAGTAATGATGAAATGATTAGAACTACCAAGAGATTGTTAAATTTTAAGTTTGACATGAAAGATATGGGCCTTGCAGATGTAATTTTGGGTGTTAAGATTACCAGAACATCTGATGGTATTGTACTCTCTCCATCTCACTATGTTAAGAAAATACTTGAGAAATTTGGCAAGTTAGATACAAGTGTGTCTAGGACACCGGCAAACTTGAGTCTACACTTGGCTAAGAATAATGGTGAGAGCGTGTCTCAGCTAGAATATTCTCAGATCATTGGGAGTTTGATGTATTTGATGAGTTATACAAGGCCAGATATAGCCTACTCTATTAATAGGCTTAATAGATACATGAGCAATCCTAATACTACTCACTAGAAAGGTATCGTTTGGGTGTTACGGTATCTTCGTTTCACCCGAGATTATGGGTTGCATTACACCAGATATCCAGTAGTAATAGAAGGCTATAGCGATGCAAATTGGATATCTGATGTTAGGGATTCGAAATCCACTAGTGGTTATGTGTTCACAACTTGTAACTGTCAA
>NW_021025114.1:803603-836103 GCF_004153795.1 Camellia sinensis | reverse complement strand
GGTACAACAAGTGACCCTCTGGCGATAGCAATCAATAACTGCCCGGTATGACGATAGCCAGTCCATACCCAAAATAACATCAAAGCCCTTCATGGGCATGACAACAAACGGAAAAGGAAGCCTATAATCGCCACTTCCACTCGGCAATAGGCAAGGGTTGCAACAAACCCGCTGGCCTCTGATGCTCGGCCTTCACTTGCTGGCAAGTAAGGCACTTCGATACGAAAACAGCCACATCTCTTTTCATACCCCGCCACCAAAACTGGCGACCCAAATCCTTCAGATTAAAATGAAGCCCTCGACGATCAACAACTTTTTTGTAAAGGCCAAAGGTGAGTAAATCACTCCTACTAGATCAAAACCTAGAGAGAAGGTAGAGTCTAGAGTGAGAGGCTCAACAATGGTGATTTTGGAAAAGTAAGAGAGAGGAGAAAGTAAAAAGTGATTTGAAAAGTCACAATTTCGGGACTTAAACCCAGTCGCCCGCTCGAGCGTCACTCACAGACTCCCGCTCGAGCGTCCAAACTTCCGCTCGAGCGCCGGATGCACTCTCCCAGCATTTATACAGAACCAGGCCTCCGCTCGAGCTTCCAACTCTACGCTCGAGCGGCACTCAGACAACCCCGCTCGAGCGGCCAATACCACGCTCGAGCGTACAACGCTGCACAGGAAAATACTGAATGGGTGTAATCTCCGCTCGAGCGCCAAAACCCCCGCTCGAGCGTACAGGCCAAAACCTAGGCAACTAGTTTTGGTTTCTAAACTCAACCAACCTGTAACAAACCTGCCCAACACATCCTATAACTCAATTACGAAGTAAAAAGGATGTAAACAAAATAATAAACAACTACCAACATCCATGGACACATGTCCGGATCACTGTACAACAAGGGTAAACCCGGGATCGCTATAGAAATAATGTCTTAAACAATGAAAAATATCTCTCTGACTACTACATGTCAGATGAGGAATGAGAAATCAAACACCTTTATCTTTCATATATATTTGTATGTTGTGTCGTATCTTCGTTACTGGAGTGTAAGACAATGTTGTTGTTCATCTAACGTACGGATGTATTTCAGATTTACACCAGTTCTAATGACGCTGATTTTATATTTTTCTTACGTTTCTTACATTTTTTACAAGTCTAGTTTCTTACATTTCTAGTACCTGTCTTTTTCCCAAAAATGTAAAAAGCTAGACTTGTAACAAGTTCTAATGACACTGATTTTATATTTTTCAGATTTATACCAAAAGAGAACAACACTTCCGAAATTACTGTGTAACACCAGTTTAGTTGACAGATTTGAATGCACCAGTTTTCTGGACAAATTTGAATGCACCATGATATTCACAAACATAGGTGGCCAAGTACTCCTACCTAACCCAAGTTTCACTCACAAGATCCACCATTCTTTTAAAGTTCATTTCAAAAGTTGAGATCGTAAATGTTTCCCAAAATATTACAAATTGAATATTCAAAAGTTGGTTTTAAAATAATTCCAAATTACAACAAAAATTCAAATAGTCATACTTTTCAATGAAATACAAATAGTTGGTCGTAGCAACGAATGATGCATAGCTAAGTGAAACACAACATTGCCTACATAAGCTTCCTTTTTTATTACAGTGACAACTCATTTCTTATTGATATATGTGGGATTCTCAATTCAGAAAGTCACATGGCAACACTGAATTCACTGATTTACCTTATAGTGAGCATGCCTTTATTTTGTCCGTATATGCAGATGGATTGTCAAGTCATGTGACTTGGTGCACATGCTTTGATTTTCTCAATTTTTTGCTCGATTTTTTTTATTACAGTGACAACTCATCTCTTATTGATATATGTGGGATTCTCAATTCAGAAAGTCACATGGCAACACTGAATTCACTGATTTACCTTACAGTGAGGATGCCCTTATTTTGTCGGTATATGCAGATGGATTGTCAAGTCATGTACCTTGGTGCACAGGCTTTGGTTTTCTCAATTTTTTGCTTGATTTTTTTATTACAGTGACAACTCATCTCTTACTGATATATGTGGGATTCTCAATTCAGAAAGTCACATGGCAACAATGAATTCACTGATTTACCTTATATTGAGCATGCCCTTATTTTGTCCGTATATGCAGATGGATCGTCAAGTCATGTGACTTGGTGCACAGGCTTTGGTTTTCTCAATTTTTTGCTCAATTTTTTTATTACAGTGACAACTCATCTCTTATTGATATATGTGCGATTCTTAATTCAGAAAGTCACATGGCAACAGTGAATTCACTGATTTACCTTACACTGAGCATGCCCTTATTTTGTCCGTATATTCAGATGGATTGTCAAGTCATGTTACTTGGTGCACAGGCTTTGGTTTTCTCAATTTTTTGCTTGATTTTTTTTATTACAGTGACAACTCATCTCTTACTGATATATGTGGGATTCTCAATTCAGAAAGTCACATGGCAACAATGAATTCACTGATTTACCTTCCAGTGAGCATGCCCTTATTTTGCCCGTATATGCAGATGGATTGTTAAGTCATGTGGCTTGGTGCACATGCTTTGGTTTTCTCAATTTTTTGCTCGATTTTTTTTGTTACAGTGGCAACTCATCTCATATTGATATATGTGGGATTCTTAATTCTGAAAGTCACATGGCAACACTGAATTCACTGATTTACCTTACAGTGAGGATGCCCTTATTTTGTCGGTATATGCAGATGGATTGTCAAGTCACGTGACTTGGTACACAGTATTTGCTTTACTCTGTTTTTTCATTCTAGTGACAACTCATACCTTGTTCGTATATCTGGGATTGTCATGCAGAGGCATCTTTCTAAATCCGTTCATAACCAACTATATAAACGACTAAAGGTGAAGACACAACCTTACAACTCATTTCGCCCTACGAAATTATCATTCATTTGTTTTAAAAAATTAGCATGGCTACATGGTTCATGGGAGGGAGTGGGAATCGCAGAGGTGGTAGGAACTTGCAAAGGGGTGACAGTTCACGATGAGGAGGGGGAAGGGGAAGTGGCGATGCTGAAGATGAAACACCATTTCCTTTGTTAGATGCCTCTTGTGCTTATCATGATAGGTTTGGGAAGCAACATTTTGTCATGCCCAAGTACTATCGAGATCCATGTGGTTTGGTAGAGGAACCATCAGATAATCAAACAGGATATGGTTTAGCAAACGCTAGACTTCTGAAGTGCCCACACTATTTATAGAACGAGTGCAAATGAAAAGATTATGTCGGGAAAATCGACTGAAGGTGCCAAAAGCACGTTCTGTTGAGATCCAAAAGGAAGATCCTGATAATGTTGATCGACTGTGTGAAAGACTACAACGTGAGATTTCTCAAATGCGTCGTAGGTTAGCCCGCGATATGCAGCTACACATAGTTAAGAAGGACGCCCAGAAGAACAGAACAGAACCAAATGTTGTGGCTATCAAGGGTATCATGGAGGATCCTGAACTTGTCTCTGATGTTGAGCTTTCAGATTATTCAGACTCTGAGCCACCTGCCGATTTAAGCGCAAATTGGGTGTTAATGTCTACACTTCGACAATATAACAACTTGCATTAATATGTAATGTCTGTGTTAGACTAAGTGTTTCCGTAATGAATTTGTCAGATTGTCTGCTTAATATTTGTCTGTCTAACTGTTATGTTTATGTATCGTGTGTTCAGTTCAGGGTGTCTAGGATGTATGTATTGTGTGTTTAGTTCATGGTGTCTAGGATGTATGTATTGTGTGTTCAGTTCATGGTGTCCAGGATGTATTTTTGTGGGAGACTTATGTCTGTACTACCTATGTAACTGAAAAATGTTACATTTGCAACTTCAGTTATGTTGTTTTCATGCATGTATGAGTATTTAGTAAATTAGTGACTTCTTATATTATGTATTAAGTTTTATTACAAAAATGTTGACAAAATTTATTTGTGGAGAAATACACATTCTCTTAACTTGTTCATCTTCTCAATCGTAAGAACCCAATAATGTAACTATTATTCATTGAATATAACAAATAACGTTCTCATTCTTACAAAAACTGCACTACCAATAGCGCTTTCTTAATTTAGAAAAAAATTATGTTAAAAGCGTGGTTTGCAACCACACTTTCTTAATTAAAAGCGTGATTTCTACTAGCGCTTTCAATGTTCATCAAATTTTCGGCCCCAAACAGTGAAAGCGTGTTTTGTAATAGCGCTTTAGCCTAGTTTGGGAATTCCGTCCAAACTAGGCCTAGTTTGGTAATTAAGATGATAATTTGGCTTAATATGGAAAAAGCCCCGAAATATAGTGCACATTAAAAAAATAAATAAATATTTAAAACATAAAATATTTATTCCCACTCCAGGGTGGGTTTTGTAAACACTTTGAAATTTTGAAAATTTTTGAAAAGTGATTTTGGAATTTTTTTTTTTCAAAAAATTTGAACTACAACAAATTTTTAAAAAATTTCTCAAAAATTATATCTTGAGATACAAACCAAACAAGCCCTAAGTTTCAGTTTTTTGAAATAAGTTTTTTGAAAACTGAGTTTTTTTGTTTTTAGTGAATATTTTAAAAATTTTAAGCATTTTTTTTTTTACTTTTTTAGATGCATTTTACTTAGATGTGTTTAAAAAGTAAAATATTTGTACAAAAATATTTTCAAAAATTAATAAATACACAAAAATATGAAAAATGTAATGAATTTTCATTTTTTTTGTTTGTTTGTATTTTTGGTATTTAGTGTATTTATGTTAGGTATGTTTAAAAACTTAAAATATTAAAAAATTCAACAAAAACAAAAAATTACGAAAAATAAGAAAATAGAATTTTCTAAAAAATATTTTAGAAAACTCAAAGCAAGCATTATGTTTTAATTTTTATATTTATTTTTATTTGTGCTGTAATTTTCTAAAGAAACCCATCTTTGAATGCATTGAAATTGCTGCTCTCTTACTCATCTTTTCATTCCCAAGTCCAACCTTGCCACATGAGAAAAAATAATTAAAAAAAAAATTTCTAAAACCATTTTTTATTAAAAATATTTGTGGTCAAAAAATATTTATGTTGAAAATATAAATTAAAAAAAATTAATGTAAAAAAGACTTTTTTAAAACCACTTTTTATTAAAAATATTTTTTGGTAAAAAATATTTAAGTTGAAAATATAAATTAAAAAAATTAAAAATTAATGTATAACCGGTTTTAGCAAAACCGTTTTCTAAAACGACTTTTCTAAAACCGTTTTTTATTTAAAAATATTTTTGGTCATAAAATTTTTATTTTAAAAAAATTAATGTAAAAACGACTTTTCTAAAATCGTTTTTTATTAAAAAATATTTTTGGTCATAAAATATTTATTTAAAAAAAATTAATGCAAAAACGGCTTTTCTAAAACCGGTTTTTATTAAAAAAAAAATTTTGAACAAAAAATATTTATGTTGAAAATATACATTAAAAAAAATTAATGTAAAAGCGATTTTACCAAAACCGTTTTTAATTAATTCAAAATTAATTCAAAATTAAGTAAAACAGGCTTTTCTAAAGCCGTTTTCTGTGTCCAAAATTTATTATTATTTTAATCACAAAATATGGTTTTTCAAAAATCGTTTTTTTGGAAAACGACTTTTCTAATGCCGTTTTACCCTATAATAGGAATAAAGTTAAAAACACACCCTAAAATGGGACTAAAATGTTCAAAACGCTACAATCAGGGAAAAACGCCTGGCCTATTCTCAAGCCTAAGTATTGGAAAAGTACATTTTTCTACTTAGTTTTCAAACAGGGAGTCCTGTGCTAGTTTTGTAAGTTTTCACAACTAACATTGGTCCATCCTGAGGTGTTCAGGGTTTTCCCCGTGCTTCCTTGTGGCTGTTTCACGATTTTTGAGGTCGATGGCATATTTTCAATTCCAAGTGTTGAAAAAATGCATTTTTCTACTTGGTTTGCAAACTGGGAGTCTCATGCTAGTTCTCTAAATTTCCAAAACTTACATTGGTCCCTCCCGAGGTGTTTGAGGTGTTCCCTGGGCCTTCTCGCGGCTGTTTTACGATTTTGATTCCTCGATGGCCTATTCTCAAGCCTAAGTGTTAAAAAAGTGTATTTTTGTGCTTAGTTTTTGAACTGGGAATCTCGCGTTAGTTCTGTAAGTTTCCACAACTTACATTGGTCCCTCCCAAGGTGTTTGGGATGTTCCCCGGGCCTTATTGTGGCTATTTCATGATTTTGGCTCCTGATGGCTTATTTTCAAGCCTAAGTGTTAGGAAAATGCATTTTTCTACTTAATTTTCAAGCCGCGAGTCCCGTGCTTGTTCTGTAAGTTTCCACAACTTACATTGGTCCCTCCCGAGGTGTTCGGGGTGTTCCTCGAGCCTTTTCATGCCCGTTTCACGATTTTGGCCCTCGATGGCCTATTTTCAAACCTAAGTGTTGAAAAAGTGCTTTTTTCTACTTAGTTTTCAAGTCGAGAGTCATGTGCTAGTTCCGTAAGTTTTCGTAAGTGTATATTTTAAAATTAATTTTTATACAATTCATCAATGACATCTTGTGTTGCAGATAATTAAATAACTAATGAGAGCATGGAACAATGTAAAAGCTAAAGCAATTCTAGTATCCTAGGTTTTCCGAGTTAAGAACCAAATGGGAAAGTTAGTCCCATTTGAGGTAACCTCAAATTAGGCTCAAGAAAGCCTTTTAGACACATTTGTGCCTTGGTTTCTTTCTTCTAAGATGAATTTTCACTTTGAATTTGGGATTTTTGTGTCATGTTTCTTTCTCTTCTTTCATTTTGTCTTTGTTATAGGAAACAAGGACATCAAATGCTATTGAATTAAGATGGCCGCTATTGAGTTTGTATGATTGTAGGACTTTAACATAAATGACTGTCCAAAAAATGGGCCAAATGGTAACTTGAGCCTATTTCATAGACAATGACTTTGAAAAATTGAACAAAAACCATCATTTAAAAGTGAAACAATATTTTAAAGATCTATATTATCCTTAACATCAAACAATGCCTACATAGATAGCTTTCTAGATATGAACCAAGAAATTAGAACACTTGATTTACTATTCATATATCATATTTATGCTATTTTTTCCGCCTAGGTGAGATAGTATCTATAATAAAACATATAAAAACTAGAGAGTAATATGTGTCATATTATTGGGTATCCCACACCTGCTGGTAGTTGTAATACATGCCATGTTTGGATATGTTGATTTTCTTTACTACATGAAGATTATAATCAAACCACCAAGGTCAAATACCCCTACTAAGGATGATCCTATTTCTAGGTACTGCACTCTATGACCATCCATGATGCCCATTCATGTTGGAAAAAGATTGTTAATCCTAAGGTATGGAGTGTTTTGTGTTTCATTGAGTTTGCACAATCTGAATGTAAAGATTTTTCCTCTTCAAGTAAAAGCTATTGAGGCTCATTATTAGCATGTCACATCCTCTTCAAGTAAAAGATGAACATAACAGGGACGTAAAAACTTTCTAAGGCTTTTCTGATGGAGCATGTCACATCCACTTCAAATTATCAATTGTAAAGATTTTTCCATACATTACGATCCGTTCAAAAAATATAACCTTAGACGGCGACACAGGTAGCAGACTTTAAGAAAGAAAGAACACATAATTGTTTTTAATACAACAAGGGAGAAGGACAAAATTATTAAAATGGATCAGGAATAATACATTACATTATTTTGTTTTTACCTAGTTTGTCAGGGTGGTTAATTTGTATCCAACACTTTTTTTTTTCCTTTTTTTTTTTTAAAAAAAAGAGTATTATGGATAATAATTTAAGATACAATACGAGCATTAGTCATTCACATTTTGTCATTGTACCTAGGAGAGCTTGATTATCTATCTCTAATTTGGCCACCAATAATAAATGTATCGAAACAATTATTGGTGTTGTTTATTAAGGGCATGAACAGTAGTGTATACAGTGATTGCTCAAATGTTTGAATATGCATTCCCATGCTTGCCAACTGAAATTTCATCATTCCACCAAGCAATGCCTTCTTTACAAAACGACTTAAACGAAATACAATAGGAAGTGATTCTTTACACTTTATGGAATGCTTGATTAATACATTTTTTATATGCTATTCCACTTCTTAATGAGTACAAAACTGCGTATCAAAGTTCATTATTTTCAATCTTCTTCATTTGTGTGAAGTTAGTTTTCCTTACTTTTTTTAACTTGAATAATGTTGGTTCTGGTAGAAGGTAGACATTGGGATAAATTCCTTAGAGATGACTATGAAGGTTTCCCTATTAGTTCAATTTAAATTAGAACAAAGATCAATGATCAGAAGTACTTCAAACCACTTATTCATTAAACCAACATTAGTGAACCCAAGAAGAAACCAAAAAAAAAAAAAAAGTAAGAGAAAGAAAACAAAAAAAAGAGGTTCCCTAAAATGATTCTAGTAGAACAACTTACTGGAATGATATACATTTCCACAACGCTAAATGAATAGGTTCTTACAAGTTTAATATGGTCCAAACACAAAAAATAATGTTAGTCGTGGAATTTAGTTGTAGCTACTTTAAAGTCATCATGAGGGTAGCAAAAAGGCTAATGCAACACTTACCTGCATAATTATGCATGTTCCTGAGATCTTATCAGAGTAGCGACACTTTCTTCAACCAAGGCATTCGCTTTCCATGATTTTCTTTCTGGACAACAAACTGCATGAAGTTGGGTGTGGATAATTTGCATTCTTTTTGCTGATTACAAAAGAAGAAGAAAAATCCAAGTATAAAGGATTTGCAATCGTTATGTATTGGATGAGCAGCAAACCGAGCATGCCTATCAGCTCTCCTAGCTAATTGGGTTTCATAGCATGAATCCTTTCTAACCATTGTATAGAATATCGTGAGAGCCTAGGTGTGGTTCATATGATTAACTAACACGTGCCGAAGCTCTTTTTAGCATTCTGATCATCGTCTTCAATCTCAGTCGAACTATGAGGTCCTCCAATGTCATTTCTTTGCGCTTATGCTTAAGATAGATCTTGAACTTTTTCCAACCAGACGGTAATTTTTCCACAATTGCAGCAACTTGGAATGCTTCGCTTAGAGACATACCCTTTGCATGAATATCATGCAAGATAAGTTGGAGACTTTGCACTTGACTAATAACCATCTTAGAATGAATCATTACAAAGTCCATAAATTTGCCAACAATGAATTTCTTCATGCCTGCATCATTTGTCTTATATTTTTTCTCAAAAGAATCCCACAATTCTTTTGTTGTTTCAAGAGGACTATAAACATTATACAACATGTTGTCTAGGCCATTCAGGATGTATTTCTTGAACAAAAAATCAGCATGCTTCCAGGCATCCATAGTGGCAACAACTTACTGATCACTTTCACCTTCTTCGAGTACTAGAGCATCTTCATGGAGAAACCAGGCAAGATTAAGAGTTGTAAGATAGAACAACATCTTTTGCTGCCATATTTTTTAACTCTATACCGTTAAATGTTTCTGATTTTTCTCCATGATTCATAGGAACCACAGGAACTTGAACAGGGTTCAGGGTAATAGCCGGTGTTGGTGCAACAGCCAAATTTAGTGTACCAGCTTCAGTAGCTATCAAATCTGATTACAAAATTTAGAGGAAAAAAAAATTAAAACCAATACAATTTCTAGTACAAAAATCCAAAATAAATTAATAATTTGAATTTAGAAACAAATAAAATCAGAATTTTGAATACAATGAAGACTAGTCTTGATAAAATGGAATCTGTTTTAAGATTGTTAGATAATCTTCACTGTATTCGAAGAATAGTTTAAGAAAGAAGAGATTATGTTCGAGTACAAAACACCAAATCAGAATATATAAATTGAAAGCTATGTTTGGCATGTTATTTTGGGGCCATTTTAGTCACAAAAAAAAAAAACAAAATATGTTAAAAAATAATAAAATAAAATGTCACATCCAAACCATAATTATTTATTTTTTCTCCCACAAAAGTCAAAAAAGCCTAAAAGGCCATTCCCAATGAGACTTTTTAGCTTCAATGTTAAAATGTCAAAAAGCCAACCCACATCCCAAACGAAGGCTAAGGAAAAATATAATTTTTTTTCATTACAGAAAGAAAATAGAATCTAAAAAAAATTTAAATTACATGAAACCAAAAAATAGGAAAAATACTTAACGTTTGACACTGTTTCTTGAAGACAGATTCATCCTCTCCATGGTGCTATCAAAATATGGATGTTTATCTCCCAGCACTACGTACTAATTGTTCAGCGAACACACTATGTGTCTATACTCTCTCTCATAGAAAAAAAATGCAGAAATATGTTGGAAAAAGAATGAAGACAATTGAATGAATAGAACAAATGGAGAACTGCCTATTTATAGAATAAATGGTGGCTATTTGGGACAGAATTGAATGAGCATGGAACTTGTTCAGAAACATCGGGGTCAAAATGAAATTTATTTTGAATTTTAAGCAAAAATTTAAATTTCAAACGGTAGGAATTTAATTAAAAGTAAATAAATAAAATTCAAAAGTTCTTGGCCCAAAAAGATAGGCATTGGGTTGGACCACACAAGCCGAATCCAACCTCACACCTTCGCCCAAGCCAGGTCCCATCCAAGCGGGCAGGCGGCAGTGGCTCGTGTTCGTGTGGTTATTTTTGGGTTCAATAGGTCTAGACCCACTTTACCCATAATCTTTCCCTCCACAAAACTTCCCCAAGATGTAAACTCAAGGCTTATAAACCCACAACATGTTTGCCCATCCAAGCAATATGGGACAAGCATTTCTTCATCCCTTATGGAAAACTAACCAAAACGCTATTTTCATGGAGTCACTTCAGCATAAATTTTCCATTCACCCGATAATAGTTTTGAGCAACCAAATATACAACGTGAATCGTCATATGACAAAGAACGCGTTGCGGCATAGACCTGACAAATTCGAGGCATGGGTCCCACTATAAAAATAGACAGAAGTTTACAAAAAAACTTATTTTTTCCTCCAAGCCATTTCTAACAGATTTGTTGTGTTTGTGAAAATTGATTGTCTATCAACTTTTTTTCTGTCGATTTACTTCAAACTATATTTTTGCTAACAAGTTTATTTAGATTGGTTTTTTGAAAATTGAATTTTTTATTTTGAGTATTTTTTTTTTTTTTTGGTAATATTTGACACATTTTTTTTTCTAGATAAATACACCTAATCTGCATATCTAGATCTAGATACACTTCAAAACTATAACGTTTGTAAAAAAATAAAATAAAAACTTCTTTAGAAAATTGATTAAATTCAAATTCAAAAAATACCAAAAATGCAAAATTACAAGAATTCAATACATTTTTGTAATCTTGTGTTTTTGTAAGGTTTTTTTTTTTTTTTTTTTTTTTTTTGTGCTAAGCATTTTCGAATGATGCATGTAATTTGCCTGATGAATTGAATTTTCATATGATCTCCATTCATATTTCATACATTGTTAATGTATGTTATATATTCTGAATTTGAGATGGTAGATGTGCATTTTTATTTTCAAACTGAATGCCTTAATCTCATTTTTTTTTTTCAGTACAGTATGCTTGAAAGGGAGGCAACTTAAATTTTACCTACTTTTACACTTTAATCAACTAATTGATAGTGTTTGATACTTGAGGAAACAAGGCTTAGTTTTGAAGTTTTTAACATTGATTGTTCATGCCACAATGCTTCTTATTCCTTTCTTCCTCTAATGAAGATTTCTTTTTAAAGATGATATGCTGACCATTACCTATTTGAATCGTAATTAGAAAGGTTAAGTGTTCTAATATGATAGGTATAATTGTTGTATAAAGAGTTAAATTGTAATCTATTATAGCTTATGATTTATTCTTACTCAAATTTTTTATTTTAGTTGCATAGGCGAAATCATTCAAATTTATTCTCAGTTATCAAAATAAATCCCTGGCATCCACAAACAACAGTCAAATGGCCCTCTCCAGAATTCGTACTGCTTCATCTACTCTCCTTGCCAAGGTCCTCCACCCAACTGCCCGTTCCTTCAGCACATCCGCCAATGCATATGACTCGCTCACTCACACTACACCATCTCGCAAGACCGCCATGATGATGAACCAAATGTTCACAGCTGATCTGAGTTCCCAAATCGGGAGCTGCATGCCAATCTCAATGATGCGAATTGGGACACTGATCCACAACATTGAGATGAACCCCGGTCAGGGCGGCAACCTAGTCAGGGCTGCTAGGACTTCAGCAAAGATTCTTAAGGAGCCAAAGGCGTCAAGGCACTGTTTGATCAAGCTGCCCTGTTTTCGTATTTTTGCTATTAATCTTTATTTTATAGCTAAATTGAAAACCAGATGAATTGATCTTATAGTCATTCTTTTCATTCATTTTAGTAAATTCAATGATTTTGAATGATTTTAGGATTTTAAATGATTTGTTTGGGTTACGAAAGGAATTAATTTTGTTGTGTTTTTAATTTTATAAGTTTTAATTCATTAATTATTAATGTTGAAGCATTTTAGAAAGTTGGAAGAAAATGACCTAAAATAAATATTTACAAAATGGAAAAAAATTAAAAATTAATTTTTAAAGGAAAATATCCAAATCGCAAACCGCCTGCACATCTGCAAACCCTATCCGCACAAACCGCACTATGGGCGGTTGTGGTTTGACTTTTTCCCAAACCGCATAGGTGCGGGTGGGTCAAAATCGAACTGCAAACCGCACAAATCCAATCCACGACCACCCCTAGGAGAAACACACTTTTTTTGTGTGTTATTGTTCTCTAATGTTTGTTGAAAGGAAGAATGTAAGGTCATGGATTTAAATTGTAAATTTGATGTTTTCAATTATATATATATATTTTGTTTCCGATCTGGTAGTTACAAAGTTAATGATTTGATGTCAATGAGAACATAAAAAATTTGTTTCTAAGAAACTGTGAATATATTATGATAGACAACTTGTAATTTAACTTCAAATTTGTTGTCAACTTGTGATTTGGCTTCAAATTACAATGTGAATTTTATAAACACAAAACTCAAAATATTTAAGTTTATATTGTTATAAATTAGTGAAAATTTCCCAAAACCAAATATTTAACTTCAAATTTAAATAATTTCATAAATTTTGGTCCCAAATTAGACCCAAAAACAGATGTAGTTGAAAAATAAGTTGAAAAATTGTCCAAAATAGTAAAGCCCAAACTTCCAAACCAATGCACGCATCCTTCCACCAACTTGCACAGGCTGATCAATTCGCATCTGCTAACTAAGCAGATGGATGTGGATTGATTTTTTCCAATCCGCCTAAGTTCAGACGGATGATGGATGGGAGGCCACTCAATCCGTGAGCACCCTTAGTTTTAATTCTTGTGGAAGCTATTGTGGAATTGAATCGAATTATGTGTAACCTAGAGTTATTTTTATATCTATGTAGTGTTGTAGGCCACTTTTTTTTCTTTTTTTAATGTGCTAACCATTTTCGCATGATGCATGCAATTTGCCTGATGAATTGAATTTTCATATGATCTCCATTCATATTTCATACATTGTTAATGTATGTTATATATTCTGAATTTGAGATGGTAGATGTGCATTTTTACTTTCGAACTGAATGCCTAAATCTCAATTATTTTTTTTCAGTACAGTATGCTTGAAAGGGAGGCAACTTAAATTTTACCTACTTTTACACTTTAATCAACTAATTGATAGTGTTTGATACTTGAGGAAACAAGGCTTAGTTTTGAAGTTTTTAACATTGATTGTTCATGCCACAATGCTTCTTATTCCTTTCTTCCTCTAATGAAGATTTCTTTTTAAAGATGATATGCTGACCATTACCTATTTGAATCGTAATTAGAAAGGTTAAGTGTTCTAATATGATAGGTATAATTGTTGTATAAAGAGTTAAATTGTAATCTATTATAGCTTATGATTTATTTCAACCCTCCCGCTCGAGCGTCACACGCAACATCCCGCTCGAGCGGCCAATCCCACGCTCGAGCATCCAACACTACACAGGAAATACCACAATGCATATAAACAATAATTATACACATCATCACACAACACATAAATTTAACGTGTTCTTTCAATCATCATGCTCAATGACTCATTCCAGTGCTTAGTTTCCGTTTGCCTAATCATCATGCATTGTCTACAACAACCAAGACTATCCTCTATCGATAGCCCAAAGCAGTTATTTCTATACAGTAAATAAATGCAACAAATGGATATAAAATCGACATTTCCAACTAGGTGAGTGACATAAAATCCAACTACACCCTTTAATCCCATGTATTCCCAATCTCCACATTTCCAATTCAATTCCTCATTTCTCACAATTAATTTTACAAATTAATTAACCATTGTAATTAGGGCATTTTCCATAATTTACATTACAACCCTTAGGTTCCATTTT
Organism: Camellia sinensis; assembly: GCF_004153795.1. Classification (NCBI taxonomy): domain Eukaryota; kingdom Viridiplantae; phylum Streptophyta; class Magnoliopsida; order Ericales; family Theaceae; genus Camellia; species Camellia sinensis. The sequence goes on along the minus strand of NW_021025114.1, from coordinate 821,671 downwards.
CATTGATGTCTTAACATTAATTTCACCTTTTTTCATGCCAAACATGCATCTAGGCTTTTATATAGTTAAAACCCCAACTTTGTAAATTTGCACAAAAGTCTCAAACTTTCACAAAATTACCAAACTAACTCCAACATCTCAAACTACTAAAATTTAAAGACAAAACCCATAGTAAGGAGTAGGTTATCCCTACCTCCAAAGATAACTCCCAACCGAGAAGACGAAGAAGACGGAAGTGCTCCAAACCACAAACTTTTCGGATCAAAAGGTAGCCCTCGACGATCAACAACTCTTTTGTAAAGGCCAAAGGTGAGCAAATCACTCCTACTAGATCAATACCTAGAGAGAAGGTAGAGTCCTAGAGTGAGAAGCTCAACAATGGGGTTTTTGGAAAAGTAAGAGAGAGAAGAGAAATGGAAAAAGTGATTTGAAAAGTAAAAACACGGAGCTTTAACCCAGTCGCCCCGCTCGAGCGTCCAACGCCCCGCTCGAGTGTCACTCACAGACTCCCGCTCGAGCGGCGAATACACACTTCCAGAACTTTTACAGAACCAGGTCTTCGCTCGAGCGTCAACCCTCCCGCTCGAGCGTCACACACAACAACCCGCTCGAGCGTCAAAACTCCCGCTCTAGCGTACAACTCTGCAGAGGAGATACTGGAAGATGGAAAACTACGCTCGAGCATCGAAAACCCAGCTCGAGCGGACATACAACAACGAAGGGCCCGCTCGAGCATCAAAATCCCCGCTCGAGCGTGAGGGCCAAAATCTGGGCAACTACTCTAGGTTTCTAAGTTCAACCAACCTGTTTCAAACTCGCCCAACACAACTCAAGACTCGAATGCAAGGAGTAAAGGATGTAAACAAGACATATACAACAACCAACTCCACAGAACTTAAGTCCGGGCACAACAGTTAAAGAAAAGGAGAAACCGGGATCGCTATATCCTCCCCCCCTTAAAGAATTTCGTCCTCGAAATTAAACACAGTTTCAAAAAAGAGTTTTCTCCATGTCCAACAACATTACGACATAATATTAAGCATTCCGACCCATTACCGGTCAATTCCATCTCTTTTCAAGAGGCATTTCACAACCCATATTACAAGTGCATTATCAACATGCAATTTTCTCCCATTTCCAACCATTTTCAACATACATGGTTCACAGTTCATATCATAATCAATATACATGATACAGCTCCAATTCTACAATATAGCCAACATATGCAATATCATAATCAACTCCCATATCAGGGTAAGTTCTACAACATACTTCCATTAAACCAAAACATTACCAATGTTTTACAACTCAAGATGAAGTTGCCTACGTATCCTAAGAATGGGAATCAGGTCAACGTAGTTCATGGCTGAGGTTCACTCGGGTGTTGACACTCTCCTTTTGCGCTCTAACTTTTGCCAAAGTCACCTCTTTGGGGTTTTCAACCTTCCGAGCTATATTGTTTGATTTCTTATTTTTTTTCATGCTCTAAATTTTGCTTAGGTTGTCTTTTCGGGTTTTCGGCCCAGCGAGCCTCTCAAGGATAGCATTACAACATTTGTAGTGAATTTGATCAATAGTCATCCATGCCCCAACATTGGAACTAGTTTCACCTTGATTTGAGCTTGGTTCTCCATTCCCTTATGCATGCCTTCTTCTTTTCCTTCTTTTCTTTTGCTCCATGTTAAGAGTTGGTTCTTCTTGCAATGTGGCACTTCCTGGCATTGACCTCCCCGAATTCAAACAAAAGTTCATTTCCTCATGGCTGATTGGACTTCATGGATGCCCCTGGCTTGGTGGTTGACTTATTTTCCTTTTCTTTCTTTTCTTTTTTCCTTTTCCTTTTTTCTTTCTTCTACCTTTTCTTTTCTTTTTCTTCTTCTTTTTTTCTTTCCTTTCTTTTTGGTTTCCTTTATCCTTTTCTCTTTGAAATAATAAAAACACCAGGGGAGAAATTCTATGATTTGTGAGGTTTGAAAGTCGCCTTGTGCTTGCCGATCTGAAAACCACCTTGTGCTTGCCAACATGATCGCCTAACAGCGAAGAGAATCCCCAAGACAATGTAAAATACCATGCACAATTCTGAACCTATCTTCGCAAATTTTGCAAAAGAAACAGCTTAAAATTTTTGAAATCATGAAGGACTTTGCACTAATAAGTCAGAACCCACTCAAACCATTCGGGGGATCCTTCTCAACACTTCGAGCTTATTAACGGAATCTCATTCAAAAAACAAATTCAAAGCTTTTTTCATTTTTAAAAGGTCACACATGCATTACTGTAGGCACAACAAAATGATCAAAAACTTGACTCCTGCTTTCTTGTAAAGATGAAGACCTGAGGGTACACGAGAGGAACTAAAAAGAAAAGACTCAACTAACACAACAATGCATGAAAAGACAAAGAAAATAAAATGCATAACTCAACTATTTATAGGACACGATTCAAAACAAAATCAGCATCTTTGAGACAAAATGGGGTTTTCACTCTCCAAGTCCGATGGCAGAATTCAAAAACAACTTCAAGTAGCCCGTGGGAGTGTCCAAACTTGCCTTCAAGTCAGCATTAACATCCACACCCAGTAGGATTGATTTTAGACTTCCATACTAACTCTCAAAGATTGAGCCTCACAATTACCTCGGTTGTCCCCAAACATCTCCTTGACTGTGCTGGCTGGGGTCAAGGTTGGTTGTTGGCAAGCCATGGATGGGATTTATGTTATGGGATGGCAATCTATTTCAGTCAGGGAGGGGTTTATAGAGAACTTTGGAATTTTCAGGTGGGGTGATGACCTTATTGTCAATTAGGTCCTGTATTTCATGGCGAAGGCAAAAGCAATGGTCAATATAATAACCGTACTGCTGGTGAAATAAGCAATATTGGGTAGGGTCATGTCTACGTGGGAGAGGGTTAGGGAGAGGTCAAAGATTGAATGGTTTGGGATGCCCTTTTCTCCATCAATACCTTCAAGGCGAGGGTTGGGCTCATATAGAGATGGATGAAAGTTCATTTTTGGGAGGAGGAAGCATCAAGTTTAGAAACATTGGAAAATGGATTTTTGGGTGTTGGTTGGGTATTTATGAGCTTGGTATTGGACTCATGATGGGTGTTTTTGCATCCCTTTTCATTGTTTGCCCCCTCATTCAAAATGTTCTCAACTTGAGTGATAAAAGTGTCATCCACAGTCTTTGCAACGACTGCAAACACTTGCTACTTGCTCAACCCTTTGACCTTTAAAGTTTTAATAGCCCATCGAAGGTGTGCATAGGGATCAATACTTGCCTCACCTTTGTTTTTGTAACTTGCTTCTGCTTGGCCAAGGGATTGGGTGGCTATATCGAGGCGATGCCCACTTGTTGTTGATATGTCATCACCCAGACTTGAGAGAGCTTCGGGTTGGCCATTTCCAACCACAGCTCGCCCCAAGATTGGGGAGCTTTTTGATGGGATCAAAACCCCAAATGTTAAATCTGCCACATTTCCTTGAAGATCTTCAATCATTCTTAACATCTTGGCAGTAGTGGATTCGGCCATTTGGCGCTTTTGATGTACTCGAACCGGATTGGTTGCATCCATCATGCACAAATCGGTACTTTTAACAATGAACACCTTTGGCTTGGTCAGATGGGCTGGGATGATGTTTAAGTATGGGTTAAAGGTAGGAGGTAGTGTGTGGATGAGGTTAAGGTGAGAAGGAGGTACTTGGTTGTGGATGGGAAGTGGGTTGGTGGTAACATTGGGTTCTTGAAGTGGAGCTATTGTCTGGTTGTCAATGAGATTCTGAATCTCATGATGAATGCGGTGCCAATGATCCGTACCATGACCGCGCTGCTGATAGTATGCATAGTATTTGGTAGGGTTATGTCTAGCAAGGAGTGGGTCAGGAAGAGGTTAGGGATCAAGGGGCTTGAGATACCCTCTTTCCATCAAGATTTTTAGTACGCTAGTTAGGCCCATATCGAGGGGGGTGAAAGTTCTGCCTTGAGCTTAGGTTAGGTTGGCTATTTGTGGGTTAGTGGCGACGGTATTGATTTCAGTGGGTTTGGGAATAGTGCTACTACTAGCATTGGTACTCCCAGAAAACACCCTCGTTGTTGGCTCACTTGCCCTGGGAATAATCCCTTTGTTGAATACACTTTCAATCTGAATCCCCAATTCATGCAAATTTTGAAAGTGAACAGTGGAGCGACTATTTACTTTTGCAACATATCTAGCTCAAGGTTCTACACGACCATCCGCACTTGGTCCCTCTCAGAAGGTCGATCTGTCATTTGTGCTGCCTTTGCTCTCCACCTTGTAAGAAATTCCATAAAAGGTTCTTAAGGATTCTGGTGGGTTGCTTCAAGCTCTTGGGTGGTCATTTCAATTTGGGTATTGTAAGAATACTGATTGACAAATGCCTTAGCTAAATCTTCCCAGTTCTGCTTCACTTTATCCTCTAACTTAGCGTACCAAGTGGTCGTTATACCCGATAGGGTTCTTCCATACAAAGAGAGTTTCTGAGGCATAGTCACACCCATCAGTTTTAGGACACCCACGAAAAGTCGGATATGTACCATAGGATCTCCAGACCCGTCAAAACGGTCAATGTGTGGCATTTTGAATCTGTCTGGGAGCCATATGACAGCCTCTATGTACCCATCCTCAATATTAGGTATGGAGGTAATTCCCTATGCCTTTTTGAATTGCTTCTCAAGGTTAGCAATTTTTACCAAGGTCGGATCGAGATCATTAGTATCAAGGGGATAGAGCCCTTCATTAGGCTGCACCGGAAGTCTGAAAGCTCGAGCTTGAGCCAACTCTTCTCGAGGATCTATGCGTTGCAAATCTTTAGCTTGAGGTGGATCAAAGTTTGACTGGGGGCCCAAAACTAGGTGTGTTATAGATGCCACACACACTACAAGAAAAAACACTTTTTGCGACCACCTTTTTTTTTGTCGCAAATAGTCCACTTTCTGCGACTAAAATCTAACTTTTGGCGACCACAAGTTTTTGGTCACGAAAAATCACCTTTTGGCGACCAAAAAAAAAGTTAGTCGCAGAAAGTATACCTATTGGCGACCAAAGGCTTTTTTGGTCGCGGAAGATCACTTTTTGGCGACCAAAAAAAAGCTGGTCGCGGAAAGTATACCCTTTGGCGACCAAAGGTTTTTTAGTCGCGGAAAGTATACCTTTAGGTGACCAAAAAAATGTTGGTCGCGGAAAGTATACCTATTGGCGACCAAGGGCTTTTTTGGTCGCGGAAGATTACCCTTTGGCGACCAAAGAAAAAAGTTGGTACTATTGGCGACCAAAGGCTTTTTTGGTCGCGGAAGATCACTTTTTGGCGACCAAAAAAAAGCTGGTCGCGGAAAGTATACCCTTTGGCGACCAAAGGTTTTTTAGTCGCGGAAAGTATACCTTTAGGTGACCAAAAAAATGTTGGTACGGACCCGCGCGGGTCTCAATGACTGCACTTCAGGCCTGACTTCAAACGGGTATATCTCCCTCATTCGGACTCGATTTTAGGTCTTTTTTGAGTTTAAATTGAAGCCCCGGAAGTATACTTTTCAATGGTGGTGGCCTCACATATAAATTATGAGTGTGAAAGGAGATATGCCTATTTTAGTAAAGGTTTCTCATTTCTATCTTAATCGGATTGATGCTTAACTTGTCCAAACTAGTTTTCTTCCCTCCCCTCCTATTTTCTTCAAATATAAACCTATAAATAAGATTTTTTGAAAGATTTTTCAAGGATTTCACCTCCCTTCCATGTATCTCCACTTTGTCCTTACAAGGTTTACCAAAAAGTGCAATATTTTAAACGAAATGCGAGCCTCGGAATATCGTAAAAGCATTTGAAAAAATATTTTGAAAGGAGGGTTTTAAGGTCTAAAATAATTTGGCCAAAATGGGGTGCAAGGTTTAGGATTACAGCTTGAATCTAAATTTCTTTACTGAGAATTCAAAAGATTGCATAGTTTAACTTTCATCATCGGGCGTTTGGAATAAAGCGTCCAAGTCTTAAGGGAGGTCAAAAATGAGGTGTCTACACATACGCTGAAAGAGGGTGAGTTTTGCTGTCAGCCACTACACTTCATTTGTTTGACTTTGTAATTGATGAGACACATTTGACACTGAAGTCGTGGCCTCTACACACAGATTTGGCTGCCAATAATTTGTCCAATGGCACTATGAGGTTAAAAGTAGGGGTTGGGAATTTCCAATGAGGGTTTGAGGTAGTAGTATCCTGTACTTTCTATGGCGTTTCATTGAGGTGAGGAAAGAGAGTGAATGGTTGGGTAAAGGTGATGTCAGAAATGCAGGAATTCCTAGCATTGATAGACTAATTTTGGCAAAGTTTGCTAGATTTTCAATCTGTTGTTTCCTTTGCAAGGTTGGCTTAGAGAAGATGAAGAAAAGAAAGAACACGATGAAGATGACAACCAGAAGGGTGGCAGAAGACAATCAAGGTTAGATGTATCGGCTCTACTATTGTTGAATTTGTGAATTCAGACGCGACGCTCGATGTTTCGGTAGAGAGAAAGGCCAAGAGAATTTAGACATGGCGCTCGATGCTTTGATAGAGAGAAAGGCCAAGAGAAGAAGAAGGAGATGGGAAAAGAAAAAGAAAAAAGAAAAGACAGTACTCGTGCTTCAACAGAACAGAAAAAAAGAACCAAAACAAAAAAAAATTACAATATATATAATAAAATAATAATAATAATTTGTATATTTGTGTTTATTTTCTCACCCCTTTGCAGCTTCTATTTCTTTCAAATTGGAGGGTATCCTTCTCCCGCTTTTCGGTGTGATGTATTTTATTTGTTGAGTTTTCCTTCCCTTTCACTGTTATTGCAGGTCCTTTTGTGGTATGTACCATTGAGGACAATGTCATTTAAGTTTGGGGGGACAGGGCTTGGTTTATGTTTTTTTTGTTTTATTTTCAGTTGTGTTTTTATTAATTTTTTTTTAAAATGTATTTTTTTGTTTATTTTGGGTCTTTGTGATAAGAAGATATTAAAGAACTTGATAGAGAGTTGGTTAGCAAATAATTATGGTTCACATTGACGGTCGGTTGCTAGTTTTTGGAATATGTATTTTTCGTTTGTTTCCTTATGGCTTTCGGGCACTAATTTTAGTGAAGGCTAGTGAGGTGAGGACCCTAGAAATCCAAGATTCAAAAGCCAGGCCTCTTCATGGAAAAAGTTCACTGTCCAAGAAGAGTAGAGCAAAGAGAATATCTTACTGTTTGGAACGTACAATTCCACGTGACCAAACAAATCCAATATGAAATGAAATCGGTGAATGGATTAAAATGGGGCAGAGTAAGACCCATGAATGTGGCTTTGAGATATCCATTTCAGATCTATTGTTAAGCTACAAGGTTAGGGAAATCTTAGTTAATCTGATTAGGGATAAAGGAACAGGCCATTATTGTCAAATCACTTATAGCGTTCCTATTTACCGAAGACACTATTAAGGGTTGGTTGTTAAAAAAGAATGGTGTGCATAATATTTTTTTTTGAATTGTTGTGTGTTTTGTTTTTAATCTTTTTACTGGTAAAATGATATCAGTACCTATATGGTGAAAATTTGAACAAACCTTACTTTGGGAACAGTTGAGTAAAGCAAATGTAATTTTGTTTGAGATGTGTTACAGTAAGGATGCAATTGACAATTTTCATTGTGGTACTTTATTACAATAAGCCTTGGTATCTAGCTCTGAAAGACCATTTCTTTTCAGATTTATCTTCTTCTTTCTTTTATTTATTTATTTGTTTTGTGTGTTTTTTATTATAAAAAAAAAAATTTGTTGTTTTTCTTATGTATATAATTTTTCTGTTTTTAAATATATATATATATATATATATATGTAATTTTGGAGCAATGATTGTATTGTTCCTTCCTCATTCTATGTTGGATTACATTAGAATTATAATTTGGTCTTACTTTGTTACACTATTTCTCATTATAATACTCATTTATTTCATACTCGGCCTTATCACGTCCATGTTACTACACATATATTACTTGACTGATTTGGAATCACAACCTTTGAAAATCTTCATGTCTAATGCGAAACTATAACCTGTGTGAGATTTTGAACCTATCATTCCTTTTGGAGGGTTATTTCATATTTACTTATTTCATATTTACTCTTAATTTTCTTTGACAGCTCATTATGTTGTTGTTAAGTCTCATTATTTTTTCAATAGGTCAAAAACATTGAAATCATCATTTTTATGCCATTTTGTCCTTGTAACATATGGATCATGCTATATTTTGAGAAATGATTTTAGACCATCTTTCTTTGTTTGACCCTTATTATAAAAGGTAATAAATAAATAAGTTTTAAAAAAAAATTATTGTTTCAATTACAACTTGTTCGCCCATTAAGCCTGTACATAATTTTTTTTTTTATTCATTTAGACATTTCTTCCGATGTCTCAAGAATGAATTTCATCTGTTATTTTAGAGGGAAGCTATTTTGTGAATGGAACAAGAAAATTGTAAGAAAGTAAAATAAATAAATCATGTATTTATTTCCATGTTTGAAAAAAAAAATAAAAAAAAAATAGGGTGGGTTAGTGAAGGAGTGCTCCATATATGTTGCATATCTTTAATTCATTCATTGGACACCTATTTTTCACCTTTACCCAATTCTGTAAATAAATTCCTCTGACCCAACATTACAACCAAAAAAAAAGTCCTATTTGATCTTGGGATTAACATGATTTTTCAAATGACAAATTAGTATAATTTCATTTTTTTTTGCATTCATATCATGAGACTATATACTTTTCTTTCTATAAAGCGCTTTTCATTGCTAAATGTGAGAAATTTTTGTCTTGTTAAACATAAGTCTTCTCTCACATACATACACTAGTGAGCTGAACCATTTCATAGTGCTTCATTTATTGAGAGTAAACTGGAGAGATTTGAGTCAAAGCATGCTCCTAATGGAAATTTTGGGGTTGTGTTTTGTTTGAAGTTAAGGATATATCTGTCATTAAAAAAAATAAAAAAAAACTTGCACACATCGAGCTTAGAAATAAATGTGATATTACTAATGATTGCTAGTGTTTTGTACTTTGACCAATTATTTTTCTAATATAGGAAATTATGATTTTCAAGACTTTTGCCATTTGGATTGAAGAGATTCTCTGAGCTCAATATAGAAAATATATATATTGAATTTTGCGGGTATGTTCACTGTAAACCCTCACAAGACTATAACTCGTCCACTAGGGTAACCTAGGGTTCAAAGACTACTTGCATAAGCTAGATGCAATTGTGTTCCTTATGAAAATAACATAGATAGCTTTTATTTTGTTGTCTTTTTAGTTTTTCTTTGCTCGAGGACTAGCAAAGTGTAAGTTGGGGGGTGTGATTAGTGCTTAATTGTTAAACATTTAACCTAGTAATGTACACTTTATTAGTCTACTTATTTATATTATTTTATAATTTTGTGTGTTTGTATATATTTTAGGGTTTATACATAAATTAGTGTAAATAATATATTTTAAATATTTTATATATTATATTATGTTATTATAATATATTTTAATATATATATACATATATTATAATAAATAGGTAGTCACCTTTCGGTGACTATCCGTTACCATTGTTCAACACACACCACATCCAACATCCAGTCATACCATCTAATCATCTTAGAAACAAGCAAGGTGGAGAATTATTACAACACTTGAAAGAATAATTAGAAACCAAATGTGTGTATGTGTGTTTGTGTGTGTGTGTGTGTGTGTGTGTGAGAGAGAGAGAGAGAGAGAGAGAGAGAGAGAGTATTACAACAAAATGAAAACCTCACACTCTTAAATGAAAATACGAACAATAGCTTCAAGTGCCTCAGAGACCATCGGAAGTTGGCATTCTTAACACCAAAAGACTACTCCATTCCATCCAAAAGGAGTTAGTCGGCTAGCCAAATAGGCTGGCCGGCCAACTAGGCCTAGCGAAACTTGTCTTGTTACAACACCAAGAAAAGAACAAACACGGAATATGTAGGTGGCTCAACTAACCACTTCTGGTTAGATTACAACAAAACCAATAAGAAATTAAAGTAAGGAAACAAATATAAAACAGAAAATACAAGAAAATGAAAGAATTGAAAATTCATTTTCCAAAGAAATATTGAACTTATTGATTTCCAAGATTCCTCTTGATCACCCTCAAGGTGATGAATTGTGCTCTTAATCCTCAATTCAAAAATTTGGAATGTGAGCTAGAACGGTGGTTTCGAACAAGTGTAGGAAATGAGTGCTCGGTTCTTCAACTTGGCAAAGACCCTCTCTTTGATCAAAGCTCTAGAATTTAACTATAATAACATGACTTTGATGACTTTTGTAATAGGAGATGAGATATGGTGTATAGCTTGAGAAAATGGAAGTTCATAACTAACACATATTTTTAGCTAACTCTTGAATTCAAAGCTTAAACTCTCTTCTTCTCTACCTCTAGCCTTCTTTACTCAATATATCTTCCTCCTCCTCTCAACAATCTAATGTATATATATAGGCAATGCAAGTAGAGAAATGGTGGAAGACAAGAATGGAGCATTAATGAAGATAATGGAGCAAAAGTACTAGGCAATAGAGGATGAGTATACATGCATTCAATGCATATATGGGTCAGAAAATAGGTTTGTGAAGTCCCCCACCCGAACCAACACAATCTGATGCAATCTATCTCTGGGGTGATCAACAGATCGGACAACCAAACGATCAACCAGCTGGACAGGATTTCGGTCGTTTTGCTCCGGTTCAGTCCAGCTTTGCTCCGAATGTCCTATGGGGCTTAAACACTTGACCAAAATAGGCTCAGGGTTAGGAATAAAGCTCAAATTTCATCTTTCTTACTGAGGATTGTGCAAGAAATACATTCTAATTTTCATCATCGGGTAATCAAAAGAGAATGCTCAAATCTTAGAGCCAGTCAAAATGAGGTGTCTACACTGTCTTAGCTTTGGAAAAGGTCTAGAGCTTCACTATTCAAACAGAGTTACCACATCAAAATCTGAATATGGAGAGTATCATGACCTAAGTTAGAAGGCATTATAGTTCACTATATGCAATGGGAAGGATTGGTCAAAATGGGTACCTCAAGATCATCGATATACCTCTCTTCCCTTTCACCGAGCAACAAAAGGAGGATCAAATTGTATTTTGGTGATCAAGATCCAAGGGTTATATTCCCATCATGACAGAGCCCATGCTAGGCAAGCTATCCAAGATATCAAGTGGCAAACATAGGGATTTAAAGCGAACCGATGCAAATGCAATGCAATGAACAAATAGACGGAAATGAATTTCATATCAGAATCCTCGAGTCAAGTTCTCTAATTTCCCCAGCAGAGTTGCCAGAAACTGTGGTATCTCCCAGAGGGTCTCTGAACATGCTCGATAGTTCAAACCCCTATCTGGTTTCACGAGTGCAATGTAAAACAAATAAGAGTCCAAATCTGGCAAATCCATTAAAAAAAATCCACTAATCACAAAAAATGCCAAATATGGACTATATCACCAGACTCAGAGTTGACATCTAATCATTTGGAAAAACTAGGAAACCCATGACTCGTGTTGAAGGCCACTGTCTGTCATAACCATAGTGTCTCGGCTCGAGAACTTAGGTATGAGGGGGAAAGTTATAAATTAAGTACCCCTGCTCACCCGATCAAAGATTGACCTCTACAGGGAGTAAACAAATATAGACTTGTGTTAGAATGTTATAATCTCATGGCATTTCGAAAAGGGTTTAAAATGTGTAACTCTAAAGGAAATAAGAGTCCACGTTCATGGAGATTAAAATCATCCCAAATCAAGCGAAAAATCCTCCACCCACCGGCTGTGATAACCCTGTTTCGTATTATGCTAATTGATCTTAATTATGATGTGATTATATGTTTAATGTGATTTTGAGTTCCATTTATATGATTATATGGGGTTTTAAATTTCTATTTGCTCACCGTAGGAAAATTTGTTAAACTTACCATTGTAAACTGAAAATTGAAGGCCTTATCGGCCACAGAAATCGAAATTGACCACGCCTTTGTGATTAGCATAATTTTTAGAGCCTATGGTGAAATTTAATTGAAAAATTATTTGGATCAAAATAATTAGATTCAGAATGATTAAATTAGGCTCAATTACTTAGCCTTAATCAATTTGATTAGCCAAGCCTATAAATAGGCTTATATACACTCAATTCCTCTATTTTGAACTCATACTTGCTGAGATTACACTCTAGAGATATAGAGTGTGCGGATTGTAGAGAGAAAGGGAGCTCAAATTACAGAATTGAACAAGAAGCTTGAAGATCTTGAGGATTAACCCACAAATTAACTAAAGTTTGGAAGATTGGAGCTCATAGGTAAGTAATTGGGCATGAATTCATGAATTTGAGTTATAATTTTGTGGATTCAAGTTATATGGTATTCAATGACAAGAATTCAGTTGAATTTGAAGTCAATATGACTATGCATGTAGAGTATTGCCCTGATATTGCATAATCAAGCATATAGCATTATGAGAAATTGAGAGTTGAATCATACATGCAAGCATAGTTTTGTTGAGCTTCATGAGAATAAGCATCACTTGTGCCATTTGAAATGGTATTGGGGTCTATATTACACATACATGAATGATCCATAGAGATATGGGGTGTGTTTGGTTTGATTCTGAGAGAGTGATTTTAAAAAAAAGTTTTAGGGAGAGAGTTTAGAAATTTTTTTGGTTTGTTTGGTTGTATAATTTGAAAGTAATTTTGGAGTTTGGGAGTTTGGGATGATTTGATATTTTTTTGTAATTGAGTAGATGTGTGTGAGAGAAAAAGTGATTGAGAAGAATAGAGGAGAGAGAAAAAATGATTGATTGATGTGTAAGAAAGAGAAAGTGATTTTGGAAATTTTTTGAGAAAAATCTCAAACCAAACAATTTTTTGGAAATTTTTATCTAAAAGTCATCTCTCAAAGCTAAACCAAACATACCCATGGAGTTTGTATAAAGTTAGAATGCATGAGCTTTGACCATGTCAAGAAGAATGTTAAATAATTTGAGAATTAAATCATGATTTTGAACAATTGGCCTCATATTGCTTATGTTTTTGAACCAAGAACACGAGTTTTGGGCTTTTGAATGTCAAGTTTGAGCTTGAAGAACAATTCTGGAAATTCCAGAATTTGGCATGTCTGCTCGAGCGGGAAAAATGCCGTTCAAGCGTGAAATGTTAGTTCCTAGAACTTTTGCAGACATTGATGTACACTCGATCACAAAGAGTCGCGCTCGAACACCCAGCCACGTATTTTGACTCTCAGCTCAAGCGTCCGAGGTCACGCTCGAGCACAAAAATGAGGCAACCAGTACTTTTGCAGACCAGAGGGGTCCGCTCCAGCGGCAAAAACCGCGCTCGAGCGGGTAGCCTTATTTCAAAAATTTAAAAAGTTATTTTGTGCTTCATTTTCCGTTCCCTTTTCTTTCTAAGCACTCTTAGGCATACATTGAGCATTGTAAATGAATCAAGAAGATAAGAAAGAGGCCTACGAGGAATGTATAAGCTAGGAACAGATTGAATAGCTTGCGACGCAATATGTGTTATGTATTGTGTAGGGTCAAGCACAAGGGAAAATCCATCGATAGAACACTATGAGTAATATCTTAGTAAAGACATTTTGAAGTATGCTATTTGTTCAATTGCTTACTCCTATTTGAGTTTCATAAATCTGTTGATTTGAATTATGGACAAATATTCGTTATGCCAAATGATTGGGCCAAAGGCCGTTGGACATGAATGATTGGGCCAAAGGCCGTCGGACATGAATGATTGGGCCAAAGGCCGTTTGACATGAATGATTGGGCCAAAGGTTGTTCGACATAAATGATTGGGCCAAAGGCCATTTGACATGAATGATTGAGCCAAAGGCCATCAGACATGAATGATTGGGCCAAAGGCCGTTGGACATAAATGATTGGGCCAAAGGCCGTCGGATATGAATGAATTGGGCCCGAGGCCATTTGATACATCTGGATCTATAGTCGCTTGATGCATTAGATAGAAACATGAATTGGGCCCAAGGTCGTCTGATGTATTTGTTTCAAATTCTGTTTATGTATCTTCTTTATTTGATATTATTCACTAGGCTTTCACTCACTCTCATTCATGTGTCTGTAGGTGAGCCAACAGATGTCCAAACCCAGCCTCAGTAAAGTATGTGAGAAACAGTCGATGTTTTGGAGTGTCAGCCGGAACGTCTCATGCACGAGACTTGTTTTTGCCCTTTTGTTCTTTCATGATAATTTTGATGCGATTGGTGAAAATGTTGGACCACCTTTGTATATATAAGCTTTGGGTTTGGTTGACTAAGACTTGAATGATCCTGTGTGTATGGAACCTTAAGCTATTTCCTTTTTGGCGTGGGTTATTAATGAATATATCTTTGGGATGTTTTGATGTGCCATGTAAGCACAGCTCTATGGACAATTTGTAAGTTTGCTTTCGTTTTGGCCCCTCAACTCTAATGAAATATGTTTTATTTGGTTTGATGTTGTAGGTAATCCCTTGATTACTGACCGGTTATGATCTTAATCCATAGGGGTGGGTTCGGTTCATGACACCAGCAATCAAGGAGGTATCTCAAGTAAGCATGTAGTCGCATGGTAAAATGCTAGACAAGATAAAGATAACACACAATTGAGATGCAAAGATGAAACAAGCTCACCTAGTACTCATCAGCACCAAGCCAAGCATAAAAGGGTTAGAAAAATATGCATGATCCTAGATGCGAAGAAGACTAATGTAATGTATACATAAAAATGTAACTAAGGACTTAACTACTAGTATATGATATGTGAACCATCTCGAAACATAGAGTTGCACACATAATCACATAGGAATCATAGGAAGCACTAAATGAAATGAGACAAGTCTTATGCATGAGAAATGGATGGAAGACATAAAAATGACGAGAAAAAGAAAATATGATGCCAAGAATATGGAAAGAACAAAATAAAGGAAATGGCAGAGAGAGAGAGAGAGAGAGAGAGAGAGAGAGAGAGAGAGAGAGAACGTACATACATCTAAGCTAAGAACAACAAGAAGCAATCTAACTGAAATGATGGAAACGACTACAAAGTTAATTAAATGAAACAATGGAAGCTACTAATACAAAAAAACAAACAGAAGATAAATGAAAAACAAAAACGAAGCTAAAGTACTTCCTCTATCATAGAAATAGAAAAGGGAAACACAAATTTGCCTCAAGTGCTAGTGGAAACACGACGAGATGAATTCATCATCTTCATCATAGAAGATGAGAGGACAAAACCCACACAAATCATAGAAGCAT
The DNA here is from genome assembly GCF_004153795.1 of Camellia sinensis. NCBI lineage: Eukaryota > Viridiplantae > Streptophyta > Magnoliopsida > Ericales > Theaceae > Camellia > Camellia sinensis. The sequence goes on along the minus strand of NW_021025114.1, from coordinate 806,328 downwards.
TCCAACAACAACAATGGAGAATTTCCTTCTCATCATCATAAGAATGAGAGAAGGTATAGCATTAATCAAAACAAGATCACATCCATCATTTTCATCACAAAGTAATAATGAGATGGTGGATAAGCTTCCTTGATTATCAAAATGATATGAACAATCATATGATGATTATAAAAGTAACTCAAATAATGTAATGAAAATAAATCAAAGAAATAAGTAAAAAACTATATCTTTACTCATGGAAAAGAACAAGCAGATGCTCAAGTCCATGTGAACATGGATGGACAGAGTAGGTTGTAAATTCTTTCTAAGAGGAAACCATGTTTGGCTTCCAAGAAAATACAAAAGAAAGTGAAGAGAAAATGAGGGAAAATGAAAAACAACTACTATAGTACATGAAACTCATCAAAAATAATTAGAAGGTCATCTTTTTAATCATGGAAGATGGATTTACGCATCCATTTCCATGTTCAAAGGGTTTGAGAAGAGAGCTTCCAACTCTTTTTATGAGGAAAGTACTTGTTTGGTTTTTAAGAAAATGGAAGAGAAAACAAGAAAGAATGAGAGAAAATGCAACAATTACTACATTTAATCAACTAATTAATCAACTAGTGAAACAAACAAGCCTACTAATATACTAGAAAGCATTGAATCAAAACAATTAGGCTATGTTTGGAAGATGAGAAAATAGGTGAGAAAATGCAAGAAAGTGACAAAATATCATAATCAATTGAAGGGTTAGTCTACTACTCTCTATGCTCTACCAATGAAATATAGAAAATAGGGTGTTTGGGAGGTGAGAAAATGATAGAAAAAGTGAAAGAAAACTACAACTCATATCATCATCAAATCCTATGAAGGGGTGGCAAATCTCCTTCTTTATTAGCAGGCCCAATACAATCAATCAAATCTCCAATGATAGTAATAAATAGAGAATGTTTCGGAGAAGAGAAAAGAAAACAAAGTAGACAAAATGAAAGAAAATACCTTATACCTCTTCTTAAGCCAAAAGCAATAGGGAATGAGAGCAAAGTAATAAGAAACAACTTTAATTTCCCCCTCAAGTTTGGTCATTAATGGAGAGGAGAGAGTGTGTTTTGAAAGTATTTAGGTAGATTTTTAGTAAAGAAAGGAGAGAGCAAAGTTTTTTTAAACCTTTACCCAGATGGTTGTGTTTATAGGCTAAAGAAAGGTATTAACTAAGAGAATATGCTTAGTGTATCCACATGGTATATTCCAGAATGCTTGGGACTACTCTCAATCCAATTGGAATATTCCAAGATGCTAGGAGAACCACTCAAGAAACTATAGCGATCCTGGTTGTCCCTTTACTGTTCTGTTGTATTCCGGACTCGGTTCCGTGAAGTTGGTAGTGGTATTTATCTTGTTGTCGTCCTTTAACTCCACTTGATTGAGTATTAGGATGTTTGGAGCAGGGTTGTTACCGGTTGGTTAGGCCTTGGTTTCAATTCCTTGTTGTCCAGGTTTTAGGCGATCCGCTCGAGCGGGTCTTCTTGCGCTCGAGCAGGGATTGCACACCTCCAGTATTTCGTGTTCCTGCAAAACTTCTGCAGATGTGATTTTTACGCTCGAGTGGGTTTGTTTACGCTCGAGCGGTGGCGCTCGAGCGGGTTTGTTGGCGCTCGAGCGGGTAGTACTTTCTGGGTATAAGTTTTGGGAGGGGGAAATCTACGCTCGAGCGGACTGATTTTCGCGCTCGAGCGGAAGTGCTTTATTCTTGTGTCTTGGTGCTCGAGCGGGCCTTATTGCGCTCGAGCGTATCCAGATTTTTGTTCTTGGCGCTCAAGCGTTGTGTTCTCCACTCGAGCGGGTCATGCGTATATGAGTTATCCACTGGGTGATTTTAAATCACTTTTTACTTTCCTTTCTCTCTCTTGCTTTTTCTAAAACCCATTTTTGAGAGCCCCTCTCTCTGGAAACTCCTTTCTCTCTAGGGTTTGATCTAGCTAGGGTATTTTCCTCACCTTTGGTCTTCACAAAAGTTGTGTTGATCGTCGAGGGCGTCGTTTTGATCCGAAAATCTTGGCTTTTGGAGCACTTTGGTTTTAGTCTCTTCTCCATCCGAGCTCTAACTTCGAGGTAGGGATATCCTACTCCTCTTTATGAGTTGTCTATAGATTTTGGCATTTCGATATGTTGGGGGTTGTTGGGAAATTTTGAGAGAGTTTGGGCCTTTGTGTAATTTTGCAAAAGTTAGGATTTTAATTATGTAAAACCAAAATGCATGTTTGGCATGAATGAATGAAGTAAATGTTGAAACATTGATGAAAATGAAACCCTGAAGGGTTGAAATGTTAATTATGGAAAATGCCCTAATTACATTGATTAATTAATTGTACAATTAATTGTTGGAAATGAGGGATTGAATTGAGAATGTGGAAATTGGAAAGGGAAGGGATTAGAGGGTGTAGTTGGATCATTTATCGCTCACCTAAATGAAATGTTGATTTAATATCCATTTTTGTGCATTTATTTTCTGTTTAGAAATAACTACTTTAGGCTATCGGTGGAGGATAGTCTTGATTGTTGTAGACAATGCATGATGATTAGGCAAACTAAAACTAATCGATTGAATGCGTCATAGAGTATGACGGCGGATAGAATACATTAATTTTATGTATTGATTGATTGTGTATAGAACCTTTGTGTTATATGCATTACTTGTGTATGGGAGGAGATAGGGGATGTACTCCACGGTTTAGAGGAA
>NW_021025114.1:765123-797004 GCF_004153795.1 Camellia sinensis | reverse complement strand
GGTCCTTCCCAATTAGGCCCTAACTTGCCATCTCCTGGTACCAAGGTGTTTCCCATCACTTTGCGCAGTACCCAATCTCCGGAAGATGGGGGATGTGGATGCACTGTTTTGTTGTTTTTGGAGGAGATAGGGGATGGACTCCGTAGATAGAGCTCATATGCTTATCTAGTACTGTGTTGACAGAGCTCATATGCTTGTCATTGGAAGTGTGATAGTGCTCATATGCATATCTGTGGAATTGATGATATAGCTTATATGCTTATCTGTTGGTTTGTGATATAGCTAGTATGCTTATCTATTATGAAATGGGGAAGTGCTTTATATGAGTTATTGTCTCATTTGAGTTGTTTGGCCAGGTTCTGAGCCATGGTTTTAAAATGAGAATTGAAAGGAATTGGAAAATGAATTGTAACACGGACTTGCATGTCATGAAACTGTAAAGTGTGATAAGAGAAAGTATCAGTGTTGGCCATCTATCAACTGCTAATCTTTTCGTCATTGTTCATATTTGGTTTAGTGTATTTCTACTGGGCTGTGGCTCACCCTATATGGGAATATTATTTCCAGGTACAGGTAGCATGCCACCTCCAAGGACATAGCTTGGGAGGCTAGAGGCGGACACACTTTTGTCGTTTTATTTTTGATGTATTACATGTAAATTCAAGCCAAGGGCTTGATGTATAAATGAGTTAGTACTCTTTTGTTGTAACCAAGTGTTAACTTGGAAAGCTCTAAGCCTTTAGGGCATTTGCTTTTGTCGTTAACATGTAATATTTTTTGTAATGAAACTCTGATAAGTGGAAGAATGTGGAACTTTTATATGTCAATGCATGTCTATATTGATGGGTTTAATGTTATTATTTTGAGGGCGTTACACTCTCTGTGCAAGCCTACTATCAATCAAAGCATCCAATGAAATATAGAAAATAGGGTGTTTGGGAGGTGAGAAAATCACAGAAAAAGTGAAAGAAAACTACAACTCATATCATCATCAAATCCTATGAAGGGGTGGCAAATCCCCTTCTTTATCAGCAGGACTAATACAATCAATCAAATCTCCAATTATAGTAATAAATAGAGAATGCTTTGGAGAAGAGAGAAGAAAACAAAGTAGAGAAAATGAAAGAAAATACCTTATACCTCTTCTCAAGCCAAAAGCAATAGGGAATGAGAGCAAAGTAATAAGAAACAACTTTAATTTTCCCCTCAAGTTTGGTCATCAATGGAGAGGAGAAAGTGTTTTGGAAGTATTTATGTAGATTTTTAGTAAAGAAAGGAGAGAGCAAAGTTTTTTTAAACCTTTACCCAGATGGTTGTATTTATAGGCTAATGAAAGGTATTAACCAAAAGAATATGCTTAGTATATCCACATGGTATATTCCAAAATGCTTGGGACTACTCTCAATACAATTGGAATATTCCAAGATGCTAGGAGAACCACTCAAGAAACTATCTAGTTGGATTTTTTTTAAAGTGTTTTCCCTATTTTTGCACAATTTGACTTGGTCTTTATTTGTTTTAAAAGAAAACATAGTTTTGATTTTGAAAAGTAAAACCAACTTGATCAAATGCTCAAAAAGACATTTTAAACCTTGGTAAATTCATTTAGAAAATGATTTTTAAGGCTTAAAAATTGTTTTGGCTAAAAACTATAAGGCTGGGAATCTCTTTCATTTGAAAGACTTGCTTGAGGACAACTTGAGATCCTTTTTTGTTTCATCATCGAGGAATCACTTTGGGACTGCCCAAGTCTTAGAGCCAATAAAAAATGGGGTGTCTATAGTTATTCACAGTTGTTTCTTGGTTTGTGTGTTGGTCGCAAAATTTATCGCAAAGGTGCCCATTTGTGTTGGTCGCATTTATCGTATTCATTGCTAAAAACCAGTGGCACATTGCTCTGAAATCAAAACCAGCGACACCCTATTTTTCTTTTTACGATGATCACAAACTTTATCGCGAAGGCGCAATTTGTGTTGGTCATATTTGTCAGCAAGATCCTCATGCTCTTGTAGAGGAACAAGCAAATTCTAGTGGTTGTTCTCATTTTGAAGTCAAAGGTTTTTTTTCTTTCTTTTGAGACAATTTATTCAAAGATTCATCATGTTAGTTGAAGAATTTTATTCTCAAAGAAGCGTACGGTGGATTTGGGAATGAAATTGGGTCTTGATTTCTAAGGCATGTGATTCATTAAGACTTTCCTTGGCTAATCTTTTTTATCATGGTTCATGTCAAGGTTGAAACTGTTTTTGTTGTTGGCATGCTAAGGGTGTTGAAACTTTTGAGTTTTTCTTATTGGCTGCATTCTAAGTTTTATGGGTTTGTCTCAGTGATTTGAACGGTTTGGCTGTTGGAGGTTTGGGTTTGGTCTAAAAAATCACAAAGACTAAAACACCCTATTGGCTGTTGGCATGTTACCTTATCAGCCACATTCAAAAGGGCTTTATGAAGCCTAGTACAAATTGGTATGGTGGAAAGACTCTGTAGGTATCCTGATACAGAGAAAAATAAGAGTAATTAAGTCTAGTTTTGTGCCTGCATAAGAGCAGCCATGATAATTGGAATTAAGTTTGTCTTTCAAGGGAGGCTGCTATGAGCCTACACTTCCCTTATGAGTTACTTAAATTATACAGTCACTCAAATCCATGATGATACAAAAATAACTATTTCAAATAAACTACCATTCCCCTTCAAACACAATAATAAACTCTAACAATTTTCAGCAAAATTCTAAACTACAGAAAATGCAGCCTGTCCACACATTGAAATTAGTATATAGATCGATAGTTTGTACTATTTACACCATATCATTCATAACAAAATCGCAATGTTCATAACATATAATTATAATTGTTTGTTTTTGATTGATTTTTTTAAAATTGAGTTTTTTGTTTTTCTTATTTTTTAAGTTTTCAGTGATTTTTTTTTTCAAAAAATATTTTAAGCAACTAATGGTGAAAAAAGACTGCGTGTGGGTCTCACACCTATGTGAAATATTTGGTAAAAATTTTGATAAAACTTTTGGGACATCTAACAATACCCCCCCCCCCAAAACCCCCCCCCCCCAAAAAAAAAAAAACCTTACAAAAACACAAGAATACAAAAATGTATTGAATTCTTGTAATTTTGCATTTTTGGTATTTTTTGAATTTGAATTTAATCAACTTTCTAAAGATGTTTTTTTTTATTTTTTTTTTATTTTTTTACAAACGTTATAGTTTTGAAGTGTATCTAGATCTAGATATGTAGATTAGGTGTATTTATCTAGAAAAAAAAAGTGTCAAAATTACCCCAAAAAAAATACTAAAAATAAAAATTTCAATTTTCAAAAAACCAATCTAAATAAACCTGTTAGCAAAAATATAGTTTGAAGTAAATCGATAGAAAAAACTTGACAGATAAAATCAATTTTCACAAACACAAAACAAATCTGTTAGAAATGGTTTGGAGGAAAAAATAGGTTTTTCCTAAACTTTTGTCTATTTTTATAGTGGGACCCATGCCTCAAAGTTGGCAGGTCTATGCGGCAACGCGTTCTTTGTCGCATGACGATTCACATTGTATATTTGGTTGCTCAAAACTATTATTGGGTGAATGGGAAGTTTATGCCAAAGTGACTCCATGAAAATGGCGTTTTGGTTAGTTTTCCATAAGGAATGAAGAAATGCTTGTCTCATATTGCTTGGATGGGTAAACATGTTGTGGGTTTATAAGCCTTGAGTTTGCATCTTCGGGAAGTTTTGTGGAGGGAAGGATTATGGGTAAAGTGGGTCTTGACCTATTGAACCCAAAAAAAAACCACACGAGCACGAGCCACTATCGCCCGCCCGCTTGGATGGGACCTGGCTTGGGTGCAGGTGTGAGGTTTGGTTGGGCTTGTGTGGTCCAGCCCAATGCCTATCTTTTTGGGCCAAGAACTTTTGAATTTTATTTATTTACTTTTAATTAAATTCCTATCGTTTGGAAATAAAATTTTGGCTTGAAATTCAAAATAAATTTCATTTTGACCCCGATGTTTCCGAACAAGTTCCATGCTTATTCAATTCTATCCCAAATAGTCACCATTTATTCCATAAATAGGCAGTCCTCTATTTGTTGTATTCATTGAATTGTCTTCCTTCTTTTTCCTGCAAATTTCTGCATTTTTTTCTTTGAGAGAGAGTGTAGACACAGAGTGTGTTCGCTGAACAATTAGTGTGCAGTGTTGGGAGATAAACGTCCATATTTTGATAGCACCGTGGAGAGGATAAATCTGTGTTCAGGAAACAGTGTCAAACGTTGGACTTAATCATTTTTCTGAAAAAGTATTCTGTAAGTATTTTTCCTATTTTCTGGTTTCATGTTATTTAATTTTTTTTTTTAGATTCTATTTTCTTTCTGTAATAAAAAAAAATTATATTTTTCCTTAGCCTTTGTTTGGGATGTGGGTTGGCTTTTTGACATTTTTACATTGGAGCCAAAAAGTCTCATTCGGAATGGCCTTTTTGGCTTTTTTGACTTTTGTGAGAGAAATAATAAATAATTATGGTTTGGATGTGACATTTTATTTTATTAACTTCTTTTTTTTGTGTGTGTGTGTGTGTGTGACTAAAATAGCCCCAAAATAACATCCCAAACATAGCTTTCAATTTATATATTCTGAGTTGGTGTTTTGTACTCGAACATAATCTCTTCTTTCTTAAACTATTCTTCGAATACAGTGAAGATTATTTAACAATCTTAAAACAGATTCCATTTTATCAAGACTAGTCTTCATTGTATTCAAAATTCTGATTTTATTTGTTTCTAAATTCAAATTAGTAATTTATTTTTTGATTTTTGTACTAGAAATTGTATTGGTTTTAATTTGTTTTTTTTTTCCTTTGATTTTTGTAATCAGATTTGATGGCTACTGAAGCTGGTACACTAAATCCGGCTGTTGCACCAACACCGGCTATTACCCAGAACCCCGTTCAAGTTCCTGTGGTTCCTATGAATCATGGAGAAAAATCAAAAACATTTAACGGTATAGAGTTTAAAAGATGGCAGCAAAAGATGTTGTTCTATCTTACAACTCTTAATCTTGCCCGGTTTCTCCATGAAGATGCTGTAGTACTCAAAGAAGGTGAAAGTGATCAGTAAGTTGTTGCCACTGTGGATGCTTAGAAGCATGCTGATTTTCTGTGCAGGAAATACATCCTAAATGGCCTAGACAACATGTTGTATCATGTTTATAGTCCTCTTAATACAACAAAATAATTATGGGATTCTTTTAAGAAAAAATATAAGACAGATGATGTAGGCATGAAGAAATTCATTGTTGGCAAATTTATGGACTTTGTAATGATTCATTCTAAGATGGTTATTAGTCAAGTGCAAAGTCTCCAACTTATCTTGCATGATATTCATGCAAAGGGTATGTCTCTAAGCGAAGCATTCCAAGTTGCTGCAATTGTGGAAAAATTACCGTCTGGTTGGAAAAAGTTCAAGATCTATCTTAAGCATAAGCGCAAAGAAATGACATTGGAGGACCTCATAGTTCGACTGAGATTGAAGACGATGATCAGAATGCTAAAAAGAGCTTCGGCACGTGTTAGTTAATCATATGAACCACACCTAGGCTCTCACGATATTCTATACAATGGTTAGAAAGGATTCATGCTATGAAACCCAATTAGCTAGGAGAGCTGATAGGCATGCTTGGTTTGCTGCTCATCCAATGCATAACGATTGCAAATCCTTCATTCTTGGATTTTTCTTCTTCTTTTGTAATCAACAAAAAGAATGCAAATTATCCACACCCAACTTCATGCAGTTTGTTGTCCAGAAAGAAAATCATGAAAAGCGAATTCCTTGGCGGAAGAAAGTGTCGCTGCTCTGATAAGATCTCAGGAACATGCATAATTATGTAGGTAAGGGTTGCATTAGCCTTTTTGCTACCCTCATGATGACTTTAAAGTAGCTACAACTAAATTCCATGACTAACATTATTTTTTGCGTGTGGACCATATTAAACTTGTAAGAACCTATTCATTTAGCATTGTGGAAGTGTATATCATTTCAGTAAGTTGTTCTACTAGAATCATTTTAGGGAACCTCTTTTTTTTGTTTTATTTTTCTTACTTTTGTTTTGTTTGTTTCTTCTTGGGTTCAGTAATGTTGGTTTAATGAATAAGTGGTTTGAAGTACTTCTGATCATTGATCTCTGTTCTAGTTTAAATTGAACTCATAGGGAAACCTTCATAGTCATCTCTAAGGGATTTATCCCAATGTCTACCTTCTACCAGAACCAACATTATTCAAGTGAAAAAAAGTAGGGAAAACTAACTTCACGCAAATGAAGAAGATTGAAAATAATGAACTTTGATACGCAGTTTTGTAGTCATTAAGCAGTGGAATAGCATATAAAAAATGTATTAATCAAGCATTCCACAAAGTGTAAGAAAAGAATAACTTTCTATTGTATTTCGTTTAAGTCGTTTTGTAAAGAAGACATTGCTTGGTGGAATGATGAAATTTCAGTTGGAAAGCATGGGAATGCATATTCAAACATTTGAGCAATCACTTTATACCCTGCTGTTTATGCCCTTAATAAACAACACCAATAATTGTTTTGGTACATTTATTATTGGTGGCCAAATTAGAGATAGATAATCAAGCTCTCCTAGGTACAATGACAGAATGTGAATGACTATTGCTCGTATTGCATCTTAAATTATTATCCACAATACTCTTTTTTCTTTTCCTTTTTTTTTTAAAAAAAGGGGAAAAAAAAGAGTGTTGGATACAAATTAACCACCCTGACAAACTAGGTAAAAACAAAATAATGTAATGTATTATTCCTGATCCATTTTAATAATTAAGTTTGTCCTTCTTCCTTGTTGTATTAAAAACAATTGTGTTCTTTCTTTCTTTCTTTCTTAAAGTCTGCTACCCGTGTCTCCGTCTAAGGTTATATTTTTTGAATGGATAGTAATGCATGGAAAAATCTTTACAATTGATAATTTGAAGCGGATGTGACATGCTCCATCAGAAAAGCCTTAGAAAGTTTTTTATGTCCCTATTATGTTCATCTTTTACTTGAAGAGGATGTGACATGCTAATAATGAGCCTCAATAGCTTTTACTTGAAGAGGAAAACTCTTTACAATCATATTGTGCAAACTCAGTGAAACACAAAACACTCCATACCTTAGGATTAACCATCTTTTTCCAACATGAATGGGGATCATGGATGATGGTCATAGAGTGCAATACCTAGAAATAGGATCATCCTTAGTAGGGGTATTTCAGCTTGGCGGTTTGATTATAATCTTGATGTAGTAAAGAGAATCAACATATCCAAACATGGCATGTATTACAACTACCAGCAGGTGTGGGATACCCAATAATATGACACATATTACTCTCTAGTTTTTATATGTTTTATTATAGATACTATCTCACCTAGGGGGGAAAAATAATATAAATATGATATATGAATAGTAAATCAAGTGTTCTAATTTCTTGGTTCATATCTAGAAAGCTATCTATGTAGGCATTGTTTGATGTTAAGCATAATATAGATCTTTAAAATATTGTTGCACTTTTAAATGATGGTTTTTGTTCAATTTTTCAAAGTCAATGTCTATGAAATAAGCTCAAGTCACCATTTGGCCGGAGGTTGGTACTGGTGGACAAAACATTTATTAATGGTGGTCGATACGCTATTTCATCTGGGAAAGACGATGTTTGAAAGGCCAATGTGGCTTTCATTTTGCAATATTTGACATCGTCATTGATGTTTGTTTGTATCAATTTGTACGACACTGTCCATGGGCATCCTTTTTTATCTGCGGTAGCATATGCATTTCCAAAATATGTGATGTCTACTGGGCATGTAGCTGGAAAAGTAAATCGAGCCTGTAATTGATCGTCCGCCCGTAATCGTGTGTCCCGTATTTCTATTTCGACGCGACCAGTTGAATTAAATGGACACTGTGGTCTGTAGCTTAGTTTGCATTTGTCAATTATCATTGACTTGAATGTGAGCTTCTGCCACATTGCATCGCCTATCTTCGGATTGGTTATTGATATATTGGATACCGGTACGTTCAATGTCGCGTCTATTATGTCAGTTTCTAATTCACCTTCTTCATTCTCATGGAGCTCATCTGTCAATCCGGCGGGGTTGATCTCCTCTGACATAATCTTCCTGTTTTGAACTCTAAAACGACGTCGCATTGAGGCCATAACTCACTCTCAATGACGTCACTCACTCTCTCGGATGATGCAAGTCACTCTCTAAAAACTTTACTGGTAGAAGAGAGTGAGGGAGTGAGTTATATATGATCCCAGGAGCATCCCTATAATATTACTAGGACGCTCCCCCCGCGCTACGTGTCGTCCCCTGATTGGTGCTCCCTTCCACATTTTGTGCCGTGTTGTCGGCTACAAGATGGTGAACCACATCACCATTCTCTCGTCCAATTTCCATACCGTTTTCAGACACAGGATGAACGGTTCTTCGACGTTACTCACGATTATAGTAATCGGCATTTCCATCCAAATATACAAGGGGCAAACAACCATCAGGCTGTGCTGGAATCCATCTCCAAATACGGGGACTACACAAATGGGGTGAATTCCGTGAGAGGCGTCGCTGCGCTAACAAGGACAACAAAGAAAATGTATATCACGAAGCTCTTGCAGCCGAAAGTAAAGAAGAAGCACTGGCACTGGTAAGAAATGGCGATCCAAAATGTTTCTGGCTAAATTATGACAAGTTGTCATCCAATTACGACAGAATTTCATTTACTCCACCATTGCCGTATGTTCATCAATTTACAGACACTGTGCGGATCGTTCCAACAGGCATACAGCAATGGGTTGTAGAAAATATAAGGGACGAAGCCCAAAGACCACACAGGCCAAAGAGCATTATAATTGAAGGCCCATCTAGAATTGGAAAAACATGTTGGGCCCGGTCTTTGGGGCCACATAATTATTATTCTGGCCACATCGATTTGGGGGACCATAATGATGATGCTTTTTACAACATAATCGATGATGTGGCCCCACAATATTTGAAACATTAGCGGGAATTTATTGGAGCGCAACGGGATTTTTTTTCAAATTGTAAATATGCCCACCCAAAGAAGATAAAAGGCAGGATTCCAAGTATTATATTATGCAACCCCGGAGCCGATTCTAGCTACAAAGAATTTTTGGAAAAACATGAACACGCCGGGCTCCAAGCGTGGACGATCCGAAACGCAGAGTTCTACACACTCAGTCAGCCCCTCTTCGCCAGAACCAATCAAGAGGAGGCATCGCAATGAGAAGAATAAGGCCTAACGCAGGAAGATATTCCACTTTCAATGCGGCTGTTCGTTATTCCACACGAACGGATGTATCGAACCACATCCATTGGAGAGAGAGGATGCTATCAGGGGTCTTCTACGACACTTTGAATAACCCGATGTTGTTCAAAGCAGTAGACATGTCCATGCCGGAGAACCAGGGTGTATACAAGTTAGAATGCTTGTTCAACTACAACCTCCGGAAAGCATTGGGAGTCTGGACATTCACCACAACAATGTATACATGGCTGACATACAGTGGTCTCAAAAGCCTCATGCAGAATGTATTTACCCGACTTATTGCACGCAGGATGACGAAGACATTATCCAGCTTTGGAATTATTAGCCCTGTAAATTATTGTCTGGCACTGACCATTGTACTTGACGAGATTTCATATTATGTAAAAGATTGGCGGAGGGAAAATATTTATATAAATTTTTATGATTAAATGATGTTCACGTACATTTAATTAATGTGATTTTTATTTTGGATCATCAACAATAATATAAATGGGCCCAATTACAGTCTCCCAAATGAAGAGGCCCATATTACGTGACAAGGCCCATAATTAGCCAATGCTTTTTCATAGGCCAATCAAAACGTGACGCAAGTCACTCTCTAAAAACTTTACTGGCAGAAGAGAGTGAGGGAGTGAGTTATATATGATCCCAGGAGTGTCCTTATAATATTACTAGGATGCTCCCCCCCGCGCCACGTGTCGTTCCCTAATTGGTGCTCCCTTCCGCATTTGGTATCGTGTTGTCGGCTACAGGGCTCCGCTCTGCTCCCAGATCTACGGCCAGGATTAAAAGATCTAAAAAGGCAAGCGCAAGCGAGAAACTATTTAATCCAAAATAATTGGGGATTTTAATTATTTTGCAATGGATCTCGGAGATCTAGGTCAATTTAGGCGGTTGATTTTAAAATATGAGCCGGATTAAATTTTCGGCATTATCTTCGCCGACGACAAATAAGGACCTCACGGAATTCAACCCATTCCATGTAGTCCCCGTATTTGGAGATGTATTCCAGCACAGCTGCGCTAACAACATTCTAAAATCATTATGTCAGAGGAGATCAACCCTGCCAGATTGACAGATGAGCTCCATGAGAATGAAGAAGGTGAATTAGAAACCGACATAATAGGCGAAGCCCAACATAACCGACATAATAGGCCGTTGCGCTAACAACATTTTAAAATCATTATGTTAGAGGAGATCAACCCCGCCGGATTGACAGATGAGCTCCATCAGAATGAAGAAGGTGAATTAGAAACCGACATAACAGACACGGCATCGAACTTACCAGTATCCAATATATTAATAACCAATCTGAAGATAGGCGATGCAATGTGGCCGAAGCTCACATTCAACTCAATGACAATTGACAAATACAAAATAAGCTACAGACCACAGTGTCTATTTAATTCAACTAGTCGCGTTGATGTAGAAATACAGGACACACGATTACGGGCAGACGATCAATTACATGCTCGATTTACTTTTCCAGTTACATGCCCAGTAGACATCACATATTTTGGAAATGCATATGCTGCCGCAGATAAAAAAGGATGCCCATGGACAGCGTCGTACAAATTAATACAAACAAACGTCAATGACGATGTCAAATATTGCAAAATGAAAGCCACATTGGCCTTTCAAACATCGTCTTTCCCAGATGAAATAACGCATCGACCCCCATTAATAAGTGTTTTGTCCAAAGTATTCAACAATAACTACATGGATATTTGGCACATGGCACGCAGCGTGACAAGGGCAAGACTAACACGTTGCAATTCTGAATCACATTTTTGATCGACAATGACATTATCAGCACCAATGGGCCAATATGGTTCTTCGGCCCAAAGGATAATGGTTGCACGGTCGTCAGCAAGTTTAATTCGAGATGGGCCTGAATTATTCAGTAGCCGCGATATGACTATGCCGACATGCGGCCCATTATTAATCAACATTGGGCACAACACCCAGCCAAGCGGACCAGTCGACATAGGCCCATCTGTAAGTGAGGCCGGATCCAATAATTCCGAATCATCAAGGCTCACTACGGATGAGGCGTCCAAATTAGTAGCAGAAGGTGTAAAGGCCGCAGTCGAAGGGTCCATATTAGCCCAAAAAATAAATGTACAACGGAGGCCGATGTAAAATATGTTGTAATCAATTATTTTATTAATATCAATATTTCAATTTACAATTCAAATATGCCCTTACAAACGATTTTGTGCGACATTCCCACACAAAATAACAAATAATTGTGTTTTTTACAATATTATTATACGCGCCGTTCAGCGCACCAAAACTATCTCAGAATTCGGATACAACATTCTTTCTGATGTTGATAAATGTTTTCACGCCTTGATGGCTAACGACTGAATATTCAGTCGATTGCGGCGGCATTAAAACAGAGAAACGCCACAATACAACAAAACGATCTATTTCCGTGCCCCTGACCGTACAACTAGTTCGTGGGTCACCACTGGACCATTGGAAAACATCTTCAAACTTAGGCGTATACGCAGGATTAGGAAAACGGTCCAACACAACGAAAAATTCACATTGGCCATTGTCAAGAATATCAGATGGATCAAACTCCACAGTCTGAGTAAGGGCGTCACACATGTCGCTTTCGAGCCCAGGCGTATCGGTACCAACTTCAGAAAGACCACCCGTTTGGTGTAAAACTACACCCTGGATGTAGAGTCCCAACAAATTCAATTTTTGCCCAAGTCGTTCATCCTTTTCAGTACCAACCTCCGGCAAATCGAAATGGAAAAAATGAGGCTCATCGTACGGGCGAAAATCGTCAATCCTCGAAATGGAATCACAAAACGATTTGGACATGAATCATTTTTTTTTTTGTAATAACTACATTTTTGTTTAAAATAACTTCGGCCAGAAACACTTGATCTACTAGATGTTGTCCAACGACGACTAAAATTTAATTTTGTTCTCGGAGTATATGGATGCCGTTGCGAAAATCGGAATGTAGTCGCCATAATCGATGGTGAAACTCCGACCATTAAATGCATCGCATCGATTTTATTTTATAGGCGTAATATTTTGACCGTCACATGGGTCAACGTTCACAGTTATTAATTTTTGAAATAGACGAAATAGTATACGTTAAAAATCGTATACGTGTATAACGTATGGCACGAAATAATTTTACGACCCATAATAACATATGGCAACGGATGCGAAAAGGAGACAACTGGTGGGCCATACATATGAATCCACCATTGAATTCAAATTTCCCACTTGCGCTTTCCTTTTCAAATCTTTTAATCCTGGCCGTAGATCTGGGAGCGGAGCGGGCCCCAGTAGTCGACAACACGGCTCCAAATGCGGAAGGGAGCACCAATTAGGGGATGACACGTGGCACAGGGGGAGTGTCCCAGTAATATTATAGGGACGCTCCTGGGATCATATATAACTCAGTCCCTCACTCTCTTCTTCCAGTAAAGTTTTTAGAGAGTGACTTGCGTCATCTGAGAGAGTGAGTGACGTCATTGAGAGTGAGTTATGGCCTCAATGCGACGTCGTTTTTGATTAATTATTCTCCTAACTCTCCGCACTTAACCTTTATATATCGATATGAATTATACATTCCGCATTCATAAACGAATTATGTGTTGGGCAATTCAGAGAGGCCGCTGCGCTAACAATATTCTAAAATCATTATGTCGGAGGAGATCAACCTCGCAGGATTGACAGATGAGCTCCATGAGAATGAAGAAGTTGAATTAGAAACCGATATAATAGACGCGACATCGAACTTACCGGTATCCAATATATCAATAACCAATCCAAAGGTAGGCGATGCAATGTGGCAGAAGCTCACATTCAAGTCAGTGATAATTGACAAATGCAAACTAAGCTACAGACCACAGTGTCCATTTAATTCAACTGGTCGCGTTGAAGTAGAAATATGGGACACACGATCATTGGCGGACGATCAAGGCTCACTACGGATCAGGCGTCCAAATTAGTAGCAGAAGCTGTAAAGGCCGTAGTCGAAGGGTCCATATCAACCCAAAAAATAAATGCACAACGGAAGCCGATGTAAAATACGTTGTAATCAATTATTTTATTAATAACAATATTTCAATCTACAATTCAAATGCGCCCTTACAAACGATTTTGTGCGACATTCCCATACAAAATAACAAATAATTGCATTTTTTACAATATTATTATACGCGCCGTTCAGCATACCAAAACAATCTCGGAATTCGGATACAACATTCTTTCCGATGTTGGTAAATGTTTTCACGCCTTGACGGTTAACGACTGAATATTCAGTCGATTGCGGCGGCATTAAAACAGACACACGCCGCAATACGACAAAACGATCTATTTCCGTGCCCCTGACGATACAACCAGTTCGTGGGTCACCACTGGACCACTGGAAAACATCTTCAAACTTAGGCGTATACGCAGGATTAGGAAAATGGTCTGACACAATGACAAATTGACATTGGCCATTGTCAAGTATACCAGATGGATCAAACTCCATAGTCTGAGTAGGGGCGTCACGCATGTCGCTTTCAAGCCTAGGCGTATCGCCAACAACTTCAGAGAGACCACCCGTTTGGCGTAAAACTACACCCTGGATGTAGAGTCCCAACAACTTCAATTTTGCCCAAGTCATTCATCCTTTTCTGTACCAACCTTCGGAAAATCGAAATGGAAAAAATGAGGCTCATGGTACGGGTGAAAATCGTCAATCCTCCGATTGGAATCACAAAACGATTTGGACGTGAATCATTTTTTTTTTGTAATACATTGGCCATTGTCAAGTATACCAGATGGATCAAACTCCATAGTCTGAGTAGGGGCGTCACGCATGTCGCTTTCAAGCCTAGGCGTATCGGCAACAACTTCAGAGAGACCACCCGTTTGGCGTAAAACTACACCCTGGATGTAGAGTCCCAACAACTTCAATTTTTGCCCAAGTCGTTCATCCTTTTCTGTACCAACCTTCGGCAAATCGAAATGGAAAAAATGAGGCTCATGGTACGGGTGAAAATCGTCAATCCTCCGATTGGAATCACAAAACGATTTGGACGTGAATCATTTTTTTTTTGTAATAACTACATTTTCGCTTAAAATAACTTCGGCTGGAAACACTAGATCTACTGGATGTTGTCCAACGGTGACTAAAAATTAATTTTGTTCTACGAGCATATGGACGCCGTTGCAAAAATCGGAACGTAGTCGCCATAATCGATTGTGAAACTCCGACCATTAAATACATCGCATCGATTTTATTTTATAGGCGTAATATGTTGACTGTGACATGGGTCAACGTTAACAATTATTAATTTGTAAAATAGACGAAATAGTATACGTTAAAAACCGTATACGTATATAACGTATGGCACGGAATAATTTTACGACCCATAATAACATATGGCAACGGATACAAAAAGGAGACAACTGGTGGGCCATACATATGAACCCACCATTGAATTCAAATTTCGCACTTGCGCTTACCATTTTAGATCTTTTAATCCTGGCTACAGATCTGCGAGTGGAGCGGAGCCTTGTAGCCGACAACACGACACCAAATGCGGAAGGGAGCACCAACCAGGGGACGACACGTGGCGCGGGGGGGGGGAGCGTCCCAGTAATATTATAGGGACGCTCCTGGGATCGTATATAACACACTCCCTCACTCTCTTTTACCAATAAAGTTTTTAGAGAGTGACTTGCATCATCCGAGAGAGTGAATGACGTCATTGAGAGTGAGTTATGGCCTCAATGTGACGTCGTTTTAGATTAATTATTCTCCCAACTCTGTGCACATAACCTTTATATATCGATATGAATTATACATTCCACATTCATAAACGAATTGTGTGTTTGACAATTTAGAGAGGCCGCTGCGCTAACAACATTCTAAAATCATTATGTCAAAGGAGATCAACCCCGCCAGATTAACAGATGAGCTCCATGAGAATGAAGAAGGTGAATTAGAAACCGGCATAATAGACACGACATCGAACTTACCGGTATCCAATATGTCAATAACCAATCCAAAGATAGGCGATGCAATGTGGCAGAAGCTCACATTCAAGTCAATGACAATTGACAAATGCAAACTAAGCTACAGATCACAGTGTCCATTTAATTCAACTGGTCGCGTTGAAGTAGAAATACAGGACACACGATTACGGGCGGACGATCAATTACAGGCTCGATTTACTTTTCCAGTTACATGCCCAGTAGACATCACATATTTTGGAAATGCATATGCTGCCGCAGATAAAAAAGGATGCCCATGGATAGCGTCGTACAAATTGATACAAACAAACATCAATGACGATGTCAAATATTGCAAAATGAAAGGCACATTGGCCTTTCAAACATCGTCTTTCCCAGATGAAATAACGCATCGACCACCATTAATAAGTGTTTTGTCCAAAGTATTCAACAATAACTACGTGGATATTTGGCACGTGGCACGCAGCGTGACAAAGGCAAGACTAACACGCATTCTGAATCATATTTTTGATCGACAATGACATTATCAGCACCAATGGGCCAATATGGTTCTTCGGCCCAAAGGATAATGGTTGCACGGTCGTCAGCAAGTTCAATTTGAGATGGGCCTGAATTATTCAGTAGCCGCGATATGACTATGCCGACATGCGGCCCATTATTAATCAACATTGGGCCGAACACCCAGCCAAGCGGACCAGTCGACATAGGCCCATCTGTAAGTGAGGCCGGATCCAATAATTCCGAATCATCAAGGCTCACTACGGATGAGGCGTCCAAATTAGTAGCAGAAGGTGTAAAGGCCGCAGTCGAAGGGTCCATGTTTGCCCAAAAAATAAATGTACAACGGAGGCCGATGTAAAATATGTTGTAATCAATTATTTTATTAATATCAATATTTCAATTTACAATTCAAATGTGCCCTTACAAACGATTTTGTGCGACATTCCCACACAAAATAACAAATAATTGTGTTTTTTACAATATCATTATACGCGTCGTTCAACGCAGGATTAGGAAAACGGTCCCACACAACGACAAATTCACATTGGCCATTGTCAAGTATATCAGATGGATCAAACTCCACAGTCTGAGTAAGGGCGTCACACATGTCGCTTTCGAGCCCAGGCGTATCGGTACCAACTTCAGAGAGACCACCCGTTTGGTGTAAAACTACACCCTGGATGTAGAGTCCCAACAAATTCAATTTTTGCCCAAGTCGTTCATCCTTTTCAGTACCAACCTCTGGCAAATCGAAATGGAAAAAATGAGGCTCATCGTATGGGCGAAAATCGTCAATCGTCGAAATGGAATCACAAACCGATTTGGACGTGAATCATTTTTTTTTTTGTAATAACTACATTTTTGCTTAAAATAACTTCGGCCAGAAACACCTGATCTACTTGATGTTGTCCAACAACGACTAAAATTTAATTTTGTTCTCGGAGTATATGGATGCCGTTGCGAAAATCGGAACGTAGTCGCCATAATCGATGGTGAAACTCCGACCATTAAATGCATCGCATCGATTTTATTTTATAGGCGTAATATTTTGACCGTCACATGGGTCAACGTTCACAGTTATTAATTTGTGAAATAAACGAAATAGTATACGTTAAAAATCGTATACGTGTATAACGTATGGCACGAAATAATTTTACGACCCATAATAACATATGGCAACGGATGCAAAAAGGAGACAACTGGTGGGCCATACATATGAATCCACCATTAAATTCAAATTTCCCACTTGCGCTTGCCTTTTCAAATCTTTTAATCCTGGCCGTAGATCTGGGAGCGGAGCGGAGCCCAGTAGTCGACAACACGGCACCAAATGCGAAAGGGAGCACCAATTAGGGGATGACACGTGGCACAGGGGGGGAGTGTCCAGTAATATTATAGGGACGCTCCTGGGATCATATATAACTCAGTCCCTCACTCTCTTCTTCCAGTAAAGTTTTTAGAGAGTGACTTATGGATACAGATTAACCACCCTGACAAACTAGGTAAAAGCAAAATAATGTAATGTATTATTCCTGATCCATTTTAATAATTAAGTTTGTCCTTCTCCCTTGTTGTATTAAAAACAATTATGTGTTCTTTTTTTCTTTCTTAAAGTCTGCTACCTGTGTCTCCGTCTGAGGTTATATTTTTTGAATGGATAGTAATGCATGGAAAAATCTTTATAATTGATAATTTGAAGCGGATGTGACATGCTTCATCAGAAAAGCCTTAGAATGTTTTTTATGTCCCTATTATGTTCATCTTTTACTTGAAGAGGATGTGACATGCTAATAATGAGCCTCAATAGCTTTTACTTGTAGAGGAAAAATCATTACATTCAGATAGTGCAAACTTAGTGAAACACATAACACTCCATACCTTAGGATTAACCATCTTTTTCCAACATGAATGGGGATCATGGATGATGGTCATAGAGTGCAATACCTAGAAATAGGATCATCCTTAGTAGGGGTATTTCAGCTTGGCGGTTTGATTATAATCTTGATGTAGTAAAGAGAATCAGCATATCCAAACATGGCATGTATTACAACTACCAGCAGGTGTGGGATACCCAATAATATGACACATATTACTCTCTAGTTTTTATATGTTTTATTATAGATACTATCTCACCTAGGGGGGGAAAAATAGCATAAATATGATATATGAATAGTAAATCAAGTGTTCTAATTTCTTGGTTCATATCTAGAAAGCTATCTATGTAGGCATTGTTTGATGTTAAGCATAATATAGATCTTTAAAATATTGTTGCACTTTTAAATGATGGTTTTTGTTCAATTTTTCAAAGTTATTGTCTATGAAATAGGCTCTAGTCACCATTTGGCCCATTTTTTGGACAGTCACTTATGTTCAAATCTTGCAATCATACAAACTCGATAGCGGCCATCTTAATTCAATAGCATTTGATGTCCTTGTTTCCCATAACAAAGACCAAATGAAAGAAGAGAAAGAAACATGACACGAAAATCCCAAATTCAAAGTGAAAATTCATCTTAGAAGAAAGAAACCAGGGCACAAATGTGTCTAAAAGGTTATCTTGAGCCTAATTTGAGGTTACCTCAAATGGGACTAACTTTCCCATTTCATTCTTAACTCGGAAAACCTAGGATACTGGAATTGCTTTAGCTTATGCATTGTTCCATGCTCTAATTAGTTTTTTAATTATCTGCAACACAAGATGTCATTAATGAATTGTATAAAAATTAATTTTAAAATATACACTTACAAAAACTTACGGAACTAGCACAGGACTCTCAACTTGAAAACTAAGTAGAAAAATGCACTTTTTCAACACTAAGGTTTGAAAATAGGCCATCGAGGGCCAAAATCGTGAAACAGGCATGAGAAGGGTCGAGGAACACCCCAAACAGCTCGGGAGGGGCCAATGTAAGTTATGGAAACTTACAGAACTAGCATGGGACTCATAGCTTGAAAATTAAGTAGAAAAATGCATTTTCCCAACACTTAGGCTTGAAAATTGGCCATCAGGAGCCAAATTCGTGAAATAGCGACAAGAAGGCCCGGGGAACGTCCCAAACACCTTGGGAGGGACCAATGTAAGTTATGGAAACTTACAGAATTAGCACGAGACTTCCGGTTTAAAAATTAAGTATAAAAATACACTTTTTTAGCACTTAGGCTTGAGAATAGGCCAGCGAGGGGTCAAAATCGTAAAACAGCCGTGAGAAGGCCTGGAGAGCACCTCAAACACCTCGGGAGGGACCAATGTAATTTTTGTAAACTTACTGAACTAGCACGAGACTCCAAGTTTGCAAACCAAGTAGAAAAATGCATTTTTTCAACACTTGGAATTGAAAATATGCCATCGGCCTCCAAAATCGTGAAACAGCCACAAGGAGGCCCGGGGAATACCCTAAACACCTCAGGATGGACCAATGTTAGTTATGGAAAATTACGAAACTAGCACGGGACTCCCTGTTTGAAAACTAAGTAGAAAAATGTACTTTTCCAATACTTAGGCTTGAGAATAGGCCATTAGGGGCCAAAATTGTGAAACAACCATGAGAAGGCCCGGGAAACTCCCTAAACACCTAAGGAGGGACCAATATAAGTTGTGAAAACTTACGGAATTAGCACGGGACTCCTGGTTTGAAAACTAAGTCGAAAAATGCACTTTTTCCAACACTTGGGCTTGAAAATAGGCCATTGGAGGCTAAAATCATGAAACAACCAAGAAAAGCCCCGAGAAACACCTTGAACTCCTCGGGAGGGACCAATATAAGTTGTGAAAACTTATGGAACTAACACGAGGCTCTTGGTTTGAAAACTAAGTCGAAAAATGTACTTTTCGAAATATGTTAAATTGTATATTTTATTGATAAGATAATAATTGTCTTTTTTTATTATTATTATTATTTTTTTTTTGCAGATTGGAGATTAGAGATGGACATGTTTAGTAATCTGGAGAGCAGGAGCATGCTCATTTTGTGTTTGTTTAATATTACCTTACATGTATTTTGGTTGCGTTGTAAAATTTATAGTTTTGTATATATTAGGAGACATGTTTGGTAATCTGCACTTGATATTATATTTTTGTGGATATTAGGAGATGTGTTTTGTAATCCGCCGCTGATATTGTATTTTTGTGGATATTATGAGACATATTTCCATTGTGGTGTTTATGATAATGAACAAGTTTTTGTATTGATCTATAATAGATATTTTATTAAACATGTTATTAAAATGTGCAAGAAAATTTTAGTGAAAAAAAATTGAAAATTGAAAATATTACCCCCATTTTTAAAAATGATAATTATTATTAGCGACGAAATAAAAAACTGTCGCTATTAGTTTTCAAACAACTTTTCTTAACGAATAATTTTGTCACTAATGATATAGTTCCAACAAATAATTTCATCACATTTGCTGAATATTTAATCACTAACTTGAAATATTTGGCGACAAAATTGTTTGTCATTGAAGAATTTTGTTTTGTGCTCATTTTAGTGACGAATTTTTTTGTCACCATAATCTATATCATTGGTGAGGATAAATTTCGTCACTAAAACCTCTATCTTAATATTCCGTCCTCTATATCATAGAGGACGAAAAATTCAACATTTAGAGATGAAATTTTTCGACGTTAAAAATGAAGAATAGACAACAAAACAATTTTTTGTCACTGGGTACTTTCTGCGACGACAAATAGATGACGAACATGGTGACAAAATTTTTTCGTCATAGATCACTTTGGTGACGAAAATTTGATGTTTGGAGACAAAATCAGTTTATCACCAATGGCCTTTCTTGTTATAGTGTCTCTTGGACTACTCAACTATTTGCGGATCCAGTGAATTGTTGGAGAAAAATTCCTCTATCCTAGTAATCATGTTAATGACATATCATGGTATTTTATCCCACAAACTCATCCATTTAATTCATTTACTATCTGTGTTTTGATTTTATGGGTATGACACGTAGTGCTGTGAAGTTACATGAATTTCGTTATGCTTCATTGTTAGAAAGTTTCTCTATTCGCTGTGTTTGGATAGAGGATTTGAGAAGGGATTTGGAAAGAAAAAAGAAAAAGGTATTTAAAGTTATGTGAAATATAAGTATATTTTATTCACATTTCACCTAATTTTTCTCTTTCTCTTCTCAAATCTCCCAACCAAATACCGCGATAAATTCTGGTAATTAGTTTTGTTATTACTCGGTTTTATTCATATGTCAATAGCTTTAGAATTCAATTATGGTTTGATAGACTATATCATTTTTTGTTGTTTGAATTCTGTTATGGTTCGATAGACTATGTGCTTGTATGACGTTTGATGAAATGTCTATGTAAATTATGAGAGTAGTTTTGGCTATGGAAAGACCCATTGACATTCATTTGGGTAACCGATGGTGCTTTTTTGGGGGTTTTGTTTTGTTTGTTTGTTTGTTTGTTTGTTTATTTGTTTTTCTTTTTTTTAAGGGTTTTTAATTATACAAACTGCTTATGAATTGATCTTTTTGCTTCTGAATTTGCCAAAATCTAAATTCAATGATTTCCCAATGAAATTTCATTTAAAAACAATACATTAACGTATCAATGATACACGTGTCTATATATATTTGTACACATTGCTTTATTTTCATTGTAAAAACATAATATGATGGTATGTGTTAGAATGCATATAACTTTATCACCAGCGATCGAAATTGAACTTTCAAAATCAATAAGTTAATTTGTCACATACAAAACTAAGTGGATGTGCACCAACTTGGGTTTAACAAACATATGCATGTCATGGTGAGTACTTGACATGTTTAGTTAATAACATCACCACGACTTTGCAAAATAAGTCCAGCATGCCATAATTTCTTAATTTCATTCTTTAATTTACAGAAAATGAATCCATAACATTTACAAATAAAGTACTGGAAAATTCAGATGAATATGTATCCGGTCAAAGTATTACTCAACAAAATCTTCTTATTACAATGAGTTGTGATATTGAGCAAGGAACAACATAGAATAAACTGGAAGATGGTGAAACAAAAATGTGTTGGAACAAGCTTTTGAGGGAAAATTAGATGATCTCAAGCAAAAATTGTCCACTACAAGCCCTGCAAAACAAGTATTTGTTATTAAGTTCAAGAAAAAAAATTTGCTTCACGCACACATATTGGTCACCTCAACGACAATAAATCAAATAGTGAAAAAACATTATCAACAAAAGATAATGGAGCAAAAGGTAAATTGATGGAAAAAAAAAGTTACAAACTATTTTTACAATGCATATGACGTATGGTTTATATCTAAATTGATAGCATCGTGAAAGTCAAGCCGAATCCCATGATAAGTGTGGATCTATAAGCATCATGAAAATACTTATGAAAATTCTATATGGATCGAAAGACTAAGGTACAAATTCACTCTCTTAGAAATAACTTCTGCACAATTTTTCAACATATACCATAATACTTGTGAATAATGTTCTCTTCCTCATCTTGCAGGATATTCAATGAATACAAAACCAGCATGATGGATTATCACCATTTCAAATGTGAAATTCATAGAACAAGATTTGTGTAATATTACAGATTTAAGAATTTATGTTGTATTTTATTTAAAATTAAATTTTTCTGTATAGTATGATTATGCATAATAGAACAAATTGATTGTTCTCTCTCCTTCCAATCTTTCCGTTGGCGACTTTACCATGGATTCCAGCCACCAAGATACCTTTCAACCTACTCCTCAACGTTGCTCCGTAATTGTTGCTCATCCTATTGCCCCCTCTACCCTTCTTTCTCTTGTAACAATTTTTAGATGCATTTTAATGGTATTTATAACGAACCCTAATTCTTAGCAATCAAGATTAGGTTTAGATAAGGATTCATAGAATTCAAAGAATTATGAGAAATTGAAAGTAGTTTGTAGAAATCTTTAGTAAATAGATTTTCACTTTGTAAACTAGAGAATGCCACACAATAGAACAAATGGATTGACATTGTTGCCCTGTTGGATTTTTTTAAGGTGAATCTCCAACTTTGCAAGTAGCAAGCATACATTTCTCCATGGTCATGGCGATAGGCAACCAAAGACTTGATCAACTACACTTTCGCTCATACAAGCATGATTGGAACTTCTCTTGTGATAATCGTGTCCTGTACTATGTTAATTTATCATGCTTATGTTTGTAATTACGTGCTTAATTTGAATTAGGGTGTTAATTGCATGATTATATGTGATTTTGGCTTTGTATCTGTTCACTGTAGGAAAATCTGTTAGAATCTGTGCTTTGAACTGAAAATTGAAGGCCTTCCCGGCTACAAAAAACGAAATTGACTACGCCATTGTGATTAGCGTAATTTTTAGAGCTTACGGTTAAATTTAATTAGAAATTGATTCGGATCAAAATAATTAGATTCAGAACGATTAAATTAGGCTCAATTACTTAGCCTTAATTAATTTGATTAGGACAAGGTATATAAGTGGCCTATTTGCATTGTTTTGAGCTCATTTTCTCTTTTGGCTGAAAATCACACTCTAGAGAGAGAGGGGCCGGTTCTAGAGAGAGGGAGAGGAAGAATTATGTAATTTGGCTCAAAGGTTGTGAATTTGGCAAGCTACACTCAAGATTTAACTACCTTTGTGAGGATTGAAGCTCCTAGGTGAGTAATTGGGCATGAGTTCATGGATTTGAGTTTGTAATATTGTGAATTCAAGTTATATTGGAACCAAGAATGAGGATTTATGTTGAATTGAGTGAGTTTGAAGTTAAAATGCACATGCATGTAAGAAATTGCCTTGTAGATGCATATTTGAATGCAAAGCATGATGAACATGATGAAATTGTGATCAATGTGTGCATGCATGTAACAATTTGTTATGGGTTTTCATGTTTGTGTAAGATATGTTAAATAAGTTGAATTGGAAGTCAATTAAGGCATGCATCCATGGAAAATGGGACTATGGGACTCAACTACATGTTTTGAAGATGGATTTGGCAAAGATTGTATGAATATGAAATTGATTCATGAAAATTAGACTTCATAATGTTATAATTTGATGTTTATATCATGTTAGAAAATGTGCATGTGGAGTATGAGTCATCTTATGCAAGTTACATAAGTTTGAATACAAGATTGAGCTTCAAGTAGCTTGCTGGAAATTCTAGAATCCGGCATGTCCACTCGAGCGGGGTAATGGCCGCTCGAGCGTGAAATGCTGGTTCCCAGTAGTTTTGCAGACATTGACGTCCGCTCGAGCGGGGAGAATCACGCTCGAGCGTCCAAGGCATATGTTTGATCCTCAGCTCGAATGTCCGAATTAGCGCTCGAGCGTGAATATAAGGCAACCAGTACTTTTGCAGACCTAAAGGGTCTGCTCAAGCGGCCAAAGCCGCACTCGAGCGGGGAGCCCTATTTCAGAAAGTTTGTAAAGATGTTTTGTGTTTCATTTTCCGTTCTCTTCCATTTCTGAGCATTCTTAGGCATGCATTGAACATTGTAAATGGAGTAAGAAGATAATAAAAAGGCCTAAGAGGAATGCATAAGTTAAGAACGGATTGAATCATTTGTGACCCATTATGTTCATGAAATGTGTAGGGTCGAACAAGAGAGCAAATCCACCAGCAGATCACTGTGAGTAATGTCTTAGTAAAGATATTTTCAAGTATGCTACTTTTCGAATGCTACTTCTGTATAAGCTTCATGGATTTGTTGATTTGAAACATGAATGAGTATTCTATATGCCTAATTTTGTATAAGGTCGTTTGATACATTGATATATCTGAATTGGGCCTAAGGTCGTTTGCCATTTGTCGTTGATATGTTTGATATATCTGAATTGAGCCTAAGGCCGTTTGACATGAATGATTGGGCCAAAGGCCGTTGGACATGAATGATTGGGCCAAAGGCCGTCAGACATGAATTATTGGGCCAAAGGCCGTCACACATGAATGATTGGGCCAAAGGCCGTCGGACATGAATGATTGGGCCAAAGGCCGTTGGACATAGATGATTGGGCCAAAGGCCGTCGGATATGAACGATTGGGCCAAAGGCCGTTAGACATGAATGCAAAGATGGGCCAAAGGCCGTTTGAATACGTCATTTGATATGTTTGAATACCGTGATGGGCCAAAGGTCGTTTGAGTGAAAGGGATCATGATCATGAATATGAAATACGCATGGATATGAATATAAAGAGAATGAACCCGAGGCCATTTGATATGCCTGATATATTCGAATTGGGCCCGAGGCCGTTTGATATGTTTGAATTGGACCAAAGGTCGTTTTGAATATAGAGTTGGCTGGACCAAAGGTCGTTCATATAGATGAACCCGGAGTCGTATTGTTTTATATAAGAGTTGGACCTGAGTTTTGTATGTGGATATGATGTGTTGGACCCAAGGTCATTTTGCTTTGTTGAGATTTGTAAATCTGGTGTGAATGAGAATAGTGGTTCAAGTGTGTACATTATAAGTATGATTCATTTATGAACGAACGTCATTCATTAACCTCTTTATTTTGATATTATTCACTGGGCGTTAGCTCACTCTTATTTATATGTATGTAGGTGAGCAAAGGGACGTTCAACCCCAGCCTTAGTGGAATTTAAGAAAGGAACCCGAGTTTTGTGAAGTCAGCCCAGCTGCCTCACGCAAGAGGCTTTGCTTATGATCTTTTGTATTTCTTTTGCTACTTCTATTGGTCATGATAGACCATTTATGTGTATACGCTTTTGGCATGGCTGACTATGTGTTTGAATGATCCTGGGTATACAAGATGTTAACTACTGATATGTGGTGTGAGTTATTATTAAGTAAATGTGAAATGTTTTGATATGCCATGTAAGCATAGCTCATTGGACAAAATTTTAAAGCTTGCTTCCGTCTGGCCCCTTAACTCTGATGGGATATCTTTTGTATTGGTTTGAGGCCGTAGGCAATCCCTTGATGACTGACCGGTTATGACCTTAATCCATAGGGGCAGGTTCGGGTCATGACATCTCTATAGTTCCTTCAAAATAGAATTCCAATTAGGTTGGTTCCTACCCCACTGTTTGCGAGATTGATTCCCACCAACAACACCAGATTTTATATTTCGAACCTACGTGTCTTCTTGGTATGAAAAAGCTTTTGAGGTATTGACTCTTTATTTTCACATACTTCATTTTGACATACTTCATTTCGAACCTAAAGGGCTTGACATACTTCAATATCAAATATTTGTGATTTGGGTTCATGGTATTCACTCTTCATTTTGAGTTTGTACTCTTATCTTTGTTTGCATCCTCATGAGCACTTTGTTTTGTATTTAGGGGTTGATTTCATCATCTCATCTTATGCATACTATAATTTCATACATTGCTCACCATGTATTTGATAATATGACCATAAAGCAATGGCCATCAATTGTTAAGCTTTGTGTGTTTGTTTGTTATGGGTTTTGTTTTTATAGCTATTTCATGCTTGTGTCATCAACATGCTAATTATAGTCATTTGACAATCAATTTCACTTGGTAATTATTCCTTTGTCCACAAGATAGATAAGGATTCAAGGCTAGATTCATGAATAACAAACAGTTCATTTTTCCTTATAATAACAAAAATATATAATTGATTGTTGATTGAATAATTGGATGATTTGAACTAGGAGGGAAAGTTCAGTAGTCCACTAAAACAATTACCTCACAGTGTTTTTTTATATTTGAAACCAATTTATTCAAGTCTCTTTCTCAAACATGCCCGCATTGTTTTTAATTTCATATTTTCTTTATCTTCCTTAGAATGCTATCACAATTCTACTCTCTAATGGAAAGACTGAATACATATAAAATTATAATTTTCTTCTAGCAATGTTACAATAGTTGTGCAAGAAGCAAATTGAATTTACTTTCAAGTTATACACTTAGTAGAAATTTCCTTTTGGGATATTTATAAACTTATCCATTGAAGAGCTTGTTTCGTTGTTTTTATCTCCTAATGGGATCACTAAAAAGAAGACCTTGGCTATAAATCATATGTTCATGTGAATATTGCTAATATCAAGTATATTTTTGTACTTAAATCGAATTTCTTTTGGTCAGTATACCATGCTTTAGTTGTATTTTGTATGCAAATGGGAAAATCTATTTTCAACTCTTTTTTTGTTGCTTATTGCATTAAACTCATTCTGTGTTAGCAAAGAGGTGGAAAATCCGACAAGCCATAAGGAACATGAAACCAACACCACTCCAATGAGAAAGCCATGGCAACCAAAGGTCTCTTTGTAAATGTGTTTTCAAAAGACGTAGAAGGCGTGAGACTGATTGGTTAAATCAATAATTTTCTAGTTGTTGTTTTCTTTTGTTTTGTTATGACATTTCGATTGTTATTAATGAAAAATATCATTTTGTGCACATAAAATATTGGTGATGCTATATAGTCCATTGGGACTATTGATCTATAGGGATCATTTGACCCAAAATATCTTATTAGAAGTTATTCATAAAGACTGACACTACATAAAGTTGAGAGAATCATACAATATGATACATGGAAGGAAATACTCATTTGACAGAGTACAACCGCCATGATTCATATATTATATCTCTCTATAAAGTTTTGGTATTTTTATTTAGTGGTTATAATCAGTTTATTAGTTATCCAAAAGTCAGTAAAATGTGTCATGTGTTCCAAATGGGATGTAAGCATGTCTCCATAAAATAGCTCACATGCCACACTGTTTTTATTTATTTATATTAATATATAAATGTTATATATATTAATCAATAATATTTGGGTAACTAACATGAGATATACCCACTACCCAATATGGTGGGTCGTGAGAGTTAGAACTTTCCTAATGGTGAGAAGTTATAAGGAGTTACATTGGATCATGAGTCCAAGCCTATAGATAAAAGCATGTGATTACCATCAAAACACATGCGTTGTTTGGAAATAGATAAGTTTGAAACTCAATTTCATCACATATCAACATGGTTCTGTGAGAGTATATTTACATACTTGTAAGTATTTTGTTTATACATTCAAGACTTGATCAACCAGTACAAGATTCAAACGGCTTGAACAATATGGCAGGAAGTGTTTCTCTGGTTAAATTGTCTAGAAAACTCAAAACTTTTTGTTTCTGATTCTTGAATATGCATTTGTAAAATTATTAGTATAAATGGTACAATATGTATACGGATCATAAATGTATAGACATATTTTTTGCTTTGGGATATTCAAATTGAGTGCTTGGAAATAGTTTGCGAAATCATTTTACCAAAATATAATTTCTATAATTTTTAGTAATGAAATAGAAATATTGATTGAGGTACTTTGTAGAGAAAAAGAATTGTGAGTGTTGTTCCATGAAAATTTATTGACAAATAGTAAGAAAAAAAAAAGAAAAAAGAGAGAGACTTTATCTATTTATATTTAGAAATGTAAATGTACAAGGCCATATTGTGAACTTTATTTATTTATTTAATGTGGGAGAGGAGGGAGGGGGCCTTCATGTGGAGTTTCAAGTGCTTTAAACTTTTATTTTTACATTTTATTGTTTAAAGATAGAATGGAAACTATCTAATCCATGGAAAATCTTAGGCCTAAACATATAATGATTGTGTTGTTTGGCAACATATATAGTTGCCAAATTTTGCATGGGGTGTTATATTTCTACATTTTCTCGAGAACCAAACATTTGTGGATTTTGTTACATTAGGAATTAGGAACTGTACTCTTCTATTTCATTGATCCATGATAAGTTTTAGATTTACCCTATAATTGTTGGTGATATCATACATATATCAAGGAGTACCTTATTCGATTTTTTGTAAAATAGTTAGTTGTTAGCTATTTTAGCTATAAAAAAAATTGCATGTTTGACAAAACTTATCTAATTGACCAAAAGAAAAAGGAAAAAACTTTTGCATTCAAATTTTTCACTAACAAAAATGTAATTTTTTTAGCATTTCTCACAGATCAACATTTTTTAAGAATATAAATTCCTTTTTTTTCCCTAAAAGAATATTGAAAAATTACTTAAAAAGTATTTGTCAAACTGTACATGAACATTAGCTATGTTAAGAGTACAACGATACTATCCACATGCGTATTTATTGACCATAATATCAATTCAATAAAAACCTTATATAATGAGAGAGAGAAATAATTACCTTTTATCTTTAGCGAGAGTTAATGCCAAACCTTACCATTAGGAGTTGTATATAGGTGGTCATTTAGTTGTACAAGGCATCAACTACTTTTACACTACAGGAAAAACGGGTTTCGATGTCATTTTTTTTAATGACGCTTTTTTAAGCGCCACTTTTCTTAATATTTAATTGTGTTTTATAAAACGTCGCATGTTTCTTTAATTAAAACGATAGTGTTTTATAATAGAAGGCATTTAGAAACGCCTCCAAATGCAATGCCTCACGCGCTTTCTCTCTCTCTCTCTCTCTCTCTCTCTCTCAACCCTCTCTAAACCCTTATCATTCGCAGAGATTGAGAGATTCAAATTTGTCTCAGTGATTTCGTCTTAGAGCGATTTCGATTTTGAAGCTCCACTGTCTACTAAGGTGAGCTCCACCATCTATCTCTCTCTCTCTCTCTCTCTCTCTCTCTCTCTCTCTCTCTCTCTCTCTCTATTTTAGTGATTGATGAGTTGTATATGCTTTGTTTCAGTAATTCTTTTTCACTAATGTGTTACAGATTATTTATGGAAATTGTCACCACTCAATTTCATTCTGCAAGTTCTGCTTTGAATTCCTTGTGCACATAAGTTTTTGTAACGCCCTCAAAATAATACATAAAACCTATTACTTTAGACATGCATTGATATAAAAGAAACCAACCATTTCTATTCATCAGAGTAGTTCTTACAACAGTATTACATGTTAACAATAAAAGCAAATGCCCTATGGGCTTACAGCTTTCCAAGTCAACACCTAGTTACACAAAAGAAGAGTACTAACTCTATACAAAATAAGCCCTTGGCTTGATATACAAGTAATACAAACAAAATAAACAAAAGAAAAGTCTTCAACTCTCATCATCATCCAAGCTATGTCCTTGGAGGTGGCATGCTACCTGTACCTGAAAATAATGTCCCATATAAGGTGAGCCAACGCCCAGTAGAGATATGCTAAACACAGTATGAGCAGTAATTAAGACATTAGCAATTGATAAATGTTTTATTTCCATAAATCAATTCATAACCCATTTCCATTACGTGACTGTAGACGCGCCCGCGTGAGGCCCTCGTGTTCCAGTTCGGACTCGATTTGTGTCACGGTTCTTAATCTGAACCAAAGAGTCCAAATCCGACAAATCGTTTTGAGAAACAGATTTTTGAAAAGAAGTGCCAAACATGGACTGCTTTGCCAGATACAAAGTCGCCACCTAAATATTTTTTTAAGGGGGAATTTAGGAAACCCTGACTCGGTGCCAAAGGCCACGTGTCCGTCATTACCAAAGTTGCCTCGGCTCGGGAGCTAGGGTACGATTGGGGAAGGTCAGCTACGAGCAACCCCTCTCGCTCGATCCGAAGATCGGCCTCTACTAATCGTGATATCCGTTTTTGAAGACGTTATGTGTTCTTACCCCGATTATTAGCCTAGAATTACTATGTTATGCGCACAGCACAAAAGTATAGACTAGATTGCCTAATTTGGAAATAAGCATTGCATATCCGTTTGTTTTTTTCTTTTAAATGTTTTGGAATTTGATACTCGCAAGTAGGCTAAAACACGGATTTCAATGAGCTATTCCAACTCAGACAATCCCACCTTCACCCACAGGCATTCAAGTAGTTATATCACATAAGCAGCTAGCCTCATGGTAATCATGCTATCATGGCAACACTCACATGCATGCAAGGATGCTAAAGCATAAATACTTACATCGTACTTCGAGCCAAAACAAAGAACTCGTTACCAATCAATGCATGAACCAAGTCCATGTTTAAATGTCTAATGCAACACATACGGAATGCCACTAGAGTAGGCTCGGCTATTCTATGAATGACATGTGAAAATGCATAAGTAGCATGTATTCAAGTTAGATTTGAAATACTAATGCAGTTAGCATGATGTGCCGAGCCCGGTGCATGCAATACTGATGAATGATGCACGCATGCATAGCATAAGGTATGCTAAATTAAACATGTCCTAGTACTAACCATCAAAGTAGGTAAGTAAATGGGAGAAAGAAGTGGGGGTTGGAAGACATGCACACACTCACCCACACTTATTACAAATTCGCCCTCGCTTGGAGGGACCAAAAGAATGATACAATTCGAATAATGAATTAACTAACCTAGCTAATTAATTATTACAGTCCAACTAAATTAATTAAACAAATTAATCAACTTAAGAAAGCAAGAAAAAGGGCCTCGGGAAGAGGGCTTAATGCACGCGTGCTCGGGTCTTGCTCGGAAGTCCACTGCCATGCGCAAGTTGCCTCTGTTTTCCCTGCTCTGCCCCTCTGAAAACTTCCAAAGCCTCAGAATTGCTTCCCTAGACATTGGGAGACACCACCGGCTGAGGAGAATGGCCACCGGCAGTAAGATGTGATCATCGGCTGTTGATGAAGCTATTGGCCACGGATGTATTGTCGGTCGGCACTATGTGCAGTCGATCGGCAAAAAGTTCCTGCAGAATCTGTTTGACAGCAGCAGGGGACAGAGCTTTGCATGGCAATGCAAATCAAGCAATGTATGCACCAACCGTATCCCTTATCATGTTTATGACTCAAAGGGACATGGTCCTTGGTTCTCGGACCATCAATCGCGCATTTCAATGCGTAATGACCCAAGAGACCAAGTTATGCATTTTTCATTTCAAATGTAATGCAATGCACATAGTCAAACCAAGGGGCTTCTACCTCTATCATGACTCACTTCAAGAGGTGAGGCAATGCATGCACAATGCAATGCAACCTCGGCATGCGAGCTAAGGATGCAACATGGCAATGCAATGCATTTATGCAAGTATGCAAGCAAATATGCAAGGCAAGCATGCAAACAAGCAAAGGATGGACTTAAGCATGGTTTAGGCAGCCCTCATTAGGCCTAA
>NW_021025114.1:701578-753871 GCF_004153795.1 Camellia sinensis | reverse complement strand
CCCGCAGCAGTTGTTCAATGGGATCGGCATCTGCCTTCATTTTGTTCTTGCCTCTGGCCTCGGCCTGATCGGGGGTTTGGGTTACTACATCAGAGCGAAGCCCGGTTGTTGCTGACACGTCGTTGCTGTAGCTGGGGGCAACCTCTGGTTGGCTGAGCTCTATCACAATCCGCCCCAGTAGCGGGGGCTCCTGTGGTATGAAATTCCCAGCATACGATGCCACTGGCGGTGAAGCCGACATTCCATAGGCCAGATCGGCCACGGATCTCTGGAGGTCGCCTATCATTCCCATCAGTTAGAATGTAGTGGGCTCGCGAGCCTGATACAGCTGGGGAGTCCAGATCGGGTGCGCGACAGGCGACCTGGGCGGATGCGATACATCAACATTGGTTTCATCCTGTAGGGTGATCCCTTGATCCAGCGTGGCTGTCATAACCACAATCTCTTCTAAATTCTGTGTCATCATAAGTTCGCTGTACTGAACAGTGACTGACGGATCAAATATCTATCTTGCCTCAGCAAGGGGGAACACTAGCTACTCTGTATCAATTCTCTGGACACTCTGAACTGAAAGGAAAAAAAAACAAACAGCATTTCAGCCCAAACTGATCAATCACAGGTGTAGCCGAACAACTGCACTCTACTACTGATCACTGTTCCCCAGAATCACTGTCCCCAAAATTGAACTTGATACCCGCAGATAACTGATTCTCATAAATTGACACTGATGCCCTCAGGTCTGATACTCAAACTTGCGAACTGATCTGTGTGTTCCCCTGCATAGATACACTCTAAAAACACATAGCAAGTAAAGAGAGCCAAAACACCCCTATGGGAGGGGTAGGGTTTCCCTGTCCTATTTTGTCAGGAGCTAGGGTTTCACTATGCACGCAGCAGTCTTCAAACAACCTAACATCGGGTAAGCAGCCTGTCCTAACTTGGAATGGTCACTATGGATCCGAATATGCACTAGGTCGAATGGTCGAAAAGGGTGCCCCGGTAAAAACCGGGGTTTGTATTCCCATACTGTCAGAGCCCATAACCGGTCAGTCTTATGGTCATGTCTTGACAAGACAAGCCTCCGGCAAACCATTCAGGAATGGCAGATGGCAAACACTGCGTTCCTAGGCGCACCAATGCACATGCAATGCAAAAAAACACATAAATGAAATCAAAACAGAATATCACGAGTTCGAGTCAAGCTCTCTAAACTCCCCAGCGGAGTCGCCAGAAACTGTAGACGCGCCCGCGTGAGGCCCTTGTGCTACAGTTCGGACTCGATTTGTGTCACGGTTCTTAATCTGAACCAAAGAGTCCAAATCCGGCAAATCGTTTTGAGCAACAGATTTTTGAAAAGAAGTGCCAAACATGGACTGCTTTTCCAGATACAGAGTCGCCACCTAAATATTTTTTTAAGGGGGAATTTAGGAAACCCTGACTCGGTGCCAAAGGCCACGTGTCCGTCATCACCAAATTTGCCTCGGCTCGGGAGCTAGGGTACGATTGGGGAAGGTCAACTATGAGCACCCCCTCTCGCCCGATCCGAAGATCGGCCTCTACTAAACGTGATATACGTTTTTGAAGACGTTATGTGTTCTTACCCCGATTATTAGCCTAGAATTACTATGTTATGCGCACAGCACAAAAGTATACACTAGATTGCCTAATTTGGGAATAAGCATTACATATCCGTTTGTTTTTTTTTAAAAAAAAATGTTTTGGAATTTGCTACTCGCAAGTAGGCTAAAACACGAATTTCAATGAGCTATTCCAACTCAGATAATCCCACCTTCACCCACAGGCATTCAAGCAGTTATATCACATAAGCAACTAGCCTCATGGTAATCATGCTATCATGGCAACACTCACATGCATGCAAGGATGCTAAAGCATAAATACTTACATCGTACTCCGTGCCAAAACAAAGAACTCGTTAGCAATCAATGCATGATCCAAGTCCATGTTTAAATGTCTAATGCAACGCATACGGAATGCCGCTACAGTAGGCTCGGCTATTCTATGAATGACATGTGAAAATGCACAGGTAGCATGTATTCAAGTTAGATTTGAAATACTAATGCAGTTAGCATGATGTGCCGAGCCCGGTGCATGCAATATTGATAAATCATGCACGCATGCATAGCACAAGGTATGCTAAATTAAACATATCCTATTACTAACCATCAAAGCAGGTAAGTAAAAGGGAGAAAGAAGTGGGGGTTGGAAGACATGCACACACTCAACCACACTTATTACAAATTCGCCCTCGCTCGGAGGGACCAAAAGAATGATACAATTCAAATAATGAATTAACTAACCTAGCTAATTAATTATTACAGACCAACTAAATTAATTAAACAAATTAATCAACTTAAGAAAGCAAGAAAAAGGGCCTCGGGAAGAGGGCTCAATGCACGCGTGCTCGGGTCTTGCTCGGAAGTCCACTGCCATGCGCAAGCTGCCTCTGTTTTCCCTACTCTGCCCCTCTGAAAACTTCCAAAGCCTCAGAATTGCTTCCCTAGACATTGGGAGACACCACTGGCTGAGGAGAATGGCCACCGACAGTAAGATGTGATCACCGGCTGTTGATGAAGCTATCGGCCACGGATGTATTGTCGGTCGGCACTATGTGCAGTCGATCGGCAAAAAGTTCTTGTAGAATCTGTTTGACAGCAGCAGAGGACAGAGCTTTGCATGGCAATGCAATTCAAGCAATGTATGCACCAACCGTATCCCTTATCATGTTTATGACTCAAAGGGACATGGTCCTTGGTTCTCGGACCATCAATCGCGCATTTCAATGCGTGATGACCCAAGAGACCAAGTTATGCATTTTTCATTTCAAATGTAATGCAATGCACATAGTCAAACCAAGGGGCTTCTACCTCTATCATGACTCACTTCAAGAGGTGAGGCAATGCGTGCACAATGCAATGCAACCTAGGCATGCGAGCTAAGGATGCAACATGGCAATGCAAATCATTTATGCAAGTATGCAAGCGAATATGCAAGGCAAGCATGCAAACAAGCAAAGGATGGACTTAAGCATGGTTTAGGCAGCCCACATTAGGCCTAAAACAGTGGCCAAGGTGCTCAAAAATGAAGGACTAATAGGCACACAAACATGCATGCAAATGATCTCCAACACTTCGAGTATTAAAGAGCAATTCTCAAGCACACTCAAGAGGATGCAAACATGGACATATAGCATGCAAATTAAGCCTTGAAAATCATGCAAGAACATGGTGCCAAACCAACCCAAACAATGCAATCAAGGTATGCATGCAAAGTCCAAAATTCAAAGCAAGCTAAAGGGGTATTGAACCACACTTAACAAGACCAAACATGGCATGAATCCAATGACCCAAAACAGAGTTTTAGCACCTAAAACAAAGCCCAAAAGATTACTTAGATGGCATCTAAATGTCTTGAATTCAAAAGCATGCACAATGACCAAAACATGGAGCATGCAACACAAGCGTTTGACACATCAAAAGGGCCATGAAATGCAAGCATACAAGCATACTAGGTGGACTAAAATGACATAGAAAATGGTCCCAACCCACTAAATCAAAGCAAGTAATGCATTCTATACACTCACACCTTAAGGCCAACAAGCCAAAATGCAAAGGGGCTATACAATGCATGCCAAAGTCGACCCAAACAACTAAGGACAGACTTTAATCATGGCAAAATAAACATGAAAGCTTCACAAAGCCAAGCCTAAAACATGCTAGAACAATGGTTTACAACCTAAGGCACGTTAAGGCACGTTAAGGCAACAAAAGAAGGGCATGAAGCATGAAGTATGCAAGGCCAATAAGGAGGATTACACTACACCTACCAAAACCAAGCATGAGATGACTCCACCAACAAAAATCAGAGTTATGACATGTCAAAATAACACCAAAAATGAGCTATTACCAAGTCAACACACGCTAGAATAACAAGCTCAATCATTAGGCATGCAAGGCTACCAAAGAGGATTTACACTATAAGTGCAATAAGCATGCAAGGGGTGACCAAGACAGCCAAAAATAGAGTTATGGAAGGTATGATAAGTCACAAAAAAATCCCTCAAGATTTCAGTGGTGAGGAGGCCCAAACACCAAGGTCTCGGAGCTCACCCAAAATGGCACAAAATGGAGCCTTACAAGGCTTAAGAGGGGTCAAACAACCCCAAAGCTTGAAGCAACCTTAAACAACTATTTAGAGGGCCTAAAAATAGAACTTTTTTATGTTATACACAAAGCTCAAAAACAGTTTCAAGATAGGCTAAAAAGCTATGCAAGAATGGGGTAAAAAGGGACAAAAGTTTTACCCTTGTAGACCCTCTTCACAAATGGTGGACCAGCTGTCTCCTTGAGGTTGAAATCAACTTCAAAACTCTAAAAACAACCCTCAAGGGCCTCAGCTCCAAGGAAACGTGTGGTAGTGTGTGTTTGTGTACAAAACTAAGGCTTAAACACACACAATACAAGAGAATGAGAGATATAGATATAGGATAAATACAAAACCCTAAACCTAGAACCAGAGCTTCTCTAACAATTTTTTCTAACCCTAATGCCAAGAGAGGAGCCCTCTTCTTATAGGCAACTCCCTCTTGTAAGGCTTCCAAAACAAGCCATCCAAGAGGGAAATCCCTCCATACACGTGTATGGAGGGGAACAGAGTGGGTGCCAGCTATCACAGCTGGCACAAAATATCTACTAAAAGTAGATGAATAGTGATCGGCCATTCAAAATTGCCATTTTGACAAAATGAATGGCCGACCGGCAACGAAGAGTGCCAACCGGCAATATACATTGCCAATGGCATAAAATCACTGGCCGGTGGCCTCAAGCCATGGCTGGTGATGTGTGGGGATGCCTCACAAGGCATTCCCTGCCCCTCCAAGGCAAAACACAAGTGTTTGGTGCAAAACCAGACACAAAACAGTCGAGTCGAGAGATCCTGAGGCAAGGCACGCAACCGAGACCTCCGGGAACTCAAGACGAACACAAACATGGATGATCACCGAGTGTTCAAGCGGTGACGTCCAAGTCTTGAGGACGGTCAAAAATGGGGTGTCTACAGTGACCACTATGTCCATGTTTCAATTTCATTTTCCATTTGTTATCAATTTCACAATTTACCTCAATGGCTCAGAACCTGGCCAACCACTTATATGAGACAGTGACTCATATTAAACGTTTCCCATTTTACAATAGATAAACATACTAGTTGTATCAACATCTCAACAGATAAGCATACAAGCTGTATCCACATTTCAACAGATAAGCATATGAGCTGTATCAACACAATCCCTGCCCTGACTCTGGCCCTGAGGTCTAGCTCTATGACATATCCAATTGATTAGTTTTAGTTTGCCTAATCATCATGCATTGTCTACAACAATCAAAACTACCCTCCACCGGTAGCCCAAGCAATTATTTCTAAACAGATAATAAAAGCCCCAACAGATAAAATATCAAAGTTTTCAAAAGTGAACGATTAATAAATCCAACTCCACTATTCTACTATATAATGAGCCAATTTCATTATTTCCAACTCAATTCCATATAGCCACAATTTTCCCAAATTAATTATACCAATTAATTTATACATCCAATTAGGGTTTTCTACCCCATTTCCCAATATTGACCCAATGGTCTATATATCAACAACCAACAACAATTTCGTTATTTTGAAACCCAAAATACACATTTTAGAATCAAAATAGCAAAACCCCCTTTCAACATTTTCAAACCCTAACTTTCCAAAATCAACCATTTAACAAAATGCCCAAAAATCTAGGTTAAAACCCATAGTAGTGAGTAGGAATCCCTATCTCAAAAGTTGACACCCAACGAAGAAGATGAAGAAAATGGAAATGTTCCAAATCCCGAGATTCTTTGATCAAAAGATAGCCCTCGATGATCAACAACCTTTTTGTAAAGGCCAAAGGTGAGGAAACAACTCTTACTAGATCAATACCTAGAGAGAGGGCAAGGTTCTGAGAGAGAAGCTCTCAAATGGCATTTTGGAAAAGTAAGAGAGAGAGTGGAAGTGTAGAAATGATTCAAAAGTGCACAGCTGCCCTTTGTTATACGACATTCCCGCTCGAGCGGAAAACATAACGCTCGAGCGTCAAGAACAAAAAAACTAGGTCCCCTCGAGCGCAAGAAGGCCCGCTCGAGCACCAAGACACAAGAATAAAGTGCATCCGCTCGAGCGTGAAAACCAGTCCGCTCGAGCGTAGATTTTCATCTCCCAGAACTTTTCAGAAAAAGAACTACCCGCTCGAGCGCCAACAAGCCCGCTCGAGCGCGACCCACTCGAGCGCAGTAAACCCGCTCGAGCGAAGAAAACACACCTGCAGAAGTTTTGCAGGGACACGAAATACTGAAAGGGCGTAAACCACGCTCGAGCGCAGATTGACCCGCTCGAGCGGACCATACAAAAGCTGGGCAACAACAATGGGAGCCAAAGCTCTACCAACCTGTAACAACCAAGCCCAACACAACCTATAACTCAAACAAATGGAATCAAAGGACGACAACAAGGTAGATACAACTACCAACTCCACGAAACCAAAGTCCGGAATACAACAGATACAGAAAAGGAAAACCGGGATCGCTATAGTTTTCAATTTTGGATTTGATTTTTTTAACATTGAGCACCTTATTACAAATTAGATTGGCTGCTTTTTTTTTTCCTCCCTCCAAAACAATGATTTCTAGTGATTTCTATCGATATTGATGGCCTGAAGAGTGGTGGTTTTATTCATTAATGTTTAGTTTCTATTTCTTTTCCTTTTCATTTATTTTTATTTTTTTTGTAATGTGTTTATTAACTAAGCTTTAACAAGAGAAGTGTGAGAATGTTAACTAAAGCTTAGGAAAGTTAAATGAATGTTGACTTGGATCAATTAGAATTTGCTAGTCACTGAAAATGACTTTTGTTTTTGAATGGGATCTAAATCTCTGTAGTAATAGATACTTATCCACCACTCAATTTGTAAACCCCTATTAGATTGCGAGCTTTGTATATGCTATTAAATTGTAAATTATCTCTCTCTCTCTCTCTCCCACCTTTTGTATTAGATTGTTATCAAAGAAAATGATTGCTTTTGTATTATTAGTGATTTTGCAGAAACCTAGGCATGATTAAGTATTTTTGTTGTAGAAATTGCAATCTTTTTTTACATTCTTTACTCATATTTCAGAAAAAATAAAATAAAAAAGAGTTCTTCGGCCCTAAATATAAGATGTGGTTTATTTAAAGAAATGCTTTGGTCCTAAAGTTTGGGACATTGTTTTTTTTAGCTATTTTGAATTGTGAATTGTGAATTTGGAACAAAAAGAGAAAAAAGAAAAATCCCTTTCTAGCTATGAATTTGGACAAGCTTTAAAATTTAGGACATAGGTATGATGCTCTAGAGCCTGGTGGTGGTTTTCTTTGCAAATAGTGATCAATATTTCGGGACATACTTATTGCTAGGTCTAATGAGAAAGAATTGTGGTAATTGCATTTTACATGACAGTTGATCAGAGAATTTTGTTTTGTCAACACTATATTTCTTGATAGTTTCTTGGGCTATGTTTTATTGGATTGAAGTGTTCTTTTATTAATAGTTTGGTCTTTATTGATTGATTTAAGAGAGCAATGCATTTCTTGAAACTTTTGGTTTCTTCATTAATATGCTTCGTATTAGATATGCTTCTAGTATGCTTGATAGTACTAATTTAGATTGCACCACCAGGATGCAATCATTAATGGTGCTTGCATGCATAAATAGCCTTAGACCCATTCAAGAATCTTCATTAGAGATACCTAGTCATCTTTCAAGAAGCTCTTCTTGGATTGTCTAGTTTGGACAGTTCAGGAGCATAAGTCTATATTGTAATTAGTAGTTTTACCGTTTATAGTCCATCTCGTAGAGATTTCATGTAGCAGCTCCTCATGTTCTCTAGGTGCATACTAGACAAGGTGTAGCAGTGCACCTAGTATATGTCGTGTATTTGGAGAACAATGGGGAGATGCTACCGAAATTTCGTTAGAGATAAACAGAGCGGTATGAGCTACTTTTTACAACATAGACTGTGCATTCCTGAATGGGAAATTAGGATATGCCAACATATTAGAGACTAGTTAAAGGTAAATGATGTCATGTCCCATGCATTATAAGGTACTTAATTGAGGTTAAGATTAATTAAAATGGAATGGTAATGTTGAACTTTGTTGATTTCTGTAGACACCCCATTTTTGACCGTCCTCAAGACTTGGGCGTCACCATTGGAACACTTGGTGATTACCCTTGTTTGTATTCGTCTTGAGTTCCCGGAGGTCTCGGTTGCGCGCCTCGCCT
This sequence comes from Camellia sinensis, assembly GCF_004153795.1. Classification (NCBI taxonomy): domain Eukaryota; kingdom Viridiplantae; phylum Streptophyta; class Magnoliopsida; order Ericales; family Theaceae; genus Camellia; species Camellia sinensis. The sequence goes on along the minus strand of NW_021025114.1, from coordinate 745,521 downwards.
CAGGACCTCTCGACTCGACCGTGTTGTGTCTGGTTTTGCACCAAACACTTGTGTTTAGCCTTGGAGGGGCAGGGAATGCCTTGTGAGGCATCCCCACACATCACCGGCCATGGCATGAGGCCACCGGCCAGTGATTTTGTGCCATCGGCAACGTATATTACCGGTCGGCACTCTTTTTTGCCGATCGGCCATTTATTTTGCCAAAATGGCAACTTTGAATGGCCGATCACTGTTCATCTACTTTTAGTAGATATTTTGTGCCAGCTGTGATAGCTGGCACCCACTCTGCTCCCCTCCATACACGTGTATGGAGGGATTTCCCTCTTGGATGGCTTGTTTTGGAAGCCTTACAAGAGGGAGTTGCCTATAAGAAGAGGCTTCCTCTCTTGGCATTAGGGTTACAAAAATTTCAGAGGGAGCTCTGGATTAGGGTTAGGGTTGTTATATATTTCCTATCTCTATATCTCTCTTTTGTGTGTGTCTAGTGTGTGTTTGTCCATACTACTGCACACAAACACATAGTGTTACACCTTCTCTTGGTTGTTGAGGGACCAGAGGGTTGTTCTTGGTGTTCTTGACTGGATTTGAGCTCAAGGAGGCAACAAGATCATCATTTGTGAAGGAGGACTTCAAGGGTAAGAAACTAGTCCTTTTTACCCCATTTTTGCACACAACTTTTACCTATCTTGCAACTGTTTTTTGGCTTTGCATATAATACATAAAAGTTCTGTTTTTAAGGCCTCTAAATAGTTTGTTAAGATTGTTTGACCCCGCTTAAGCCTTGTTTGGCCCTTGTTTTGTGCCATTTTGAGTGAGCTCCGAGACCATGGTGTTTGGGCCTCCTCACCACTGAAATCTTGAGGGATTTTAGAGGTGAGGATGGTGCCTTGAGGTCTCAAGAAGGAGAGGGCCACCCCCTCTCCTTGTTGTCCTTGAAAAGGACCATTTTTGCCTCTTGAGGGAGCACCTAGCTTAGGTTCATGTTGACCATACCTTAGCAGATTTTTGTGCTTATTATGTCATAATATGCCTCTATTTTTAGTTGGTTTTGGTACACCATGCGTGCTTAGAATACATGCCTTGTAATGCCATTTTATTGCCTTAACATGCCTTAGGTTGTAAACCATTGTTCTAGCATGCTTTAGGCCTAGCTTTGTGAAGCTTTCATGCTTATTTTGCCATGTTTTAGGTCTGTCCTTAGCCACTTTGGTCGACCATGGCATGCATTATATAGCCCCTTTGCATTTTTGGTTTGTTGACCTTAAGTGTATGAGTGTGTGGCATGCATCACTTGCTTCGATTTAGTGGGTTGGGATTATTTTCCCTGTTATTTCAGTCCCTTTGATATGCTTGTATGCTTGCCTTGGACACCTCTTTAATGCTTTGAAAGCTTATGTTGTATGCTCCATGTTTTGCCTTTGTGCATGCTTTTGAATTTGAGCCACTTAGATGCCATCTAGGGGGTCCCTTTGCATGGTCTAGGCCTGCCTTGGACCTGTTTTAAGCCTTCTTGGCCTTGTGAGGCTTGGTTGGCTTAGCCATGGTTTAAGTCCCCTTTGACTTGCTTTAAATGCTTGGACCATTTGCATGCCAATGTTTGTTTTGTTTAAGTTGGTTTGGCACCTCTTATAGCATGATTTTCAAGGCTTATAATGCATGTTGTATGTCCATGATTATTCCCTTTTAAGTGCGCTTAAAAGTTGTCATTTGATGCTTGAGCGTTAGGCCTTAACATGTGCATGTGTGTATGTGTGTTTGGTCCCATTTTCTTAAGCTTTTGGCCACTGTTTTGGACCTAACTTAGAACTGCCTAATTAGTGTGAGTCCATCCCTTGCATGCCATTCAAGTGTTGTTACATCATCCCGTGTTTGCATGCTTTGGTTGCACATGTTACATGCTTGAAATCACTTGCATTCGCCTTGCATTCCATTGGTCAAGTTGCTAGCATGTTGCGTGATTGGATTACATCTTGTGTGCTCTATTGGTTTGCATAATTGTGGCATGCTTGTTTGCTTTGTTGCTTAGTTTGTGTACCTAATGTGCATTGCATGTTTGTATGCTCTCTCTTATGCCATGTTGCATATTAGCTAACATGCTTAGGTTGAATCGCATTGAACATGCATGCCTTGCCTCTTGAAGTCAAGTGATAGAGGTTGGGCCTTTATGTGCTTATTTGGTTTGCATTTCATTTGACATGAAAATGCACAACTTGGTCTCTTGGGCCATCATGCATTGAAATGCGCGATTGATGGTCTGAGAACCAAGGACCATGTCCCTTTGAGTCATAAACATGATAAGGGATACGGTCGGTGCATACATTGCTTGAATTGCATTGCCATGCAAAGCCCTGTCCTCTGCTGCTGTCAAACAGATTCTGCAGGAACTTTTTGCCGACCAACTTCACAGAGTGCCGACCGGCAATCCATCCTGGGCCGATGGCTTCATCAACAGTCGATGATCACATCTTACTGTCGGTGGCCATTCTCCTCAGCCGATGGTGTCTCCCAATGTCCAGGGAAGCAATTATGAGACTTTGGAAGTTTTCAGAGGGGCAGAGTAGGGAAAACAGAGGCAACTTGCGCATGGCAGTGGACTTCCGAGCAAGACCCGAGCACGCGTGCATTGAGCTTTCTTCCCGAGGCCCTTTTTCTTGCTTTCTTAAATTAATTAATTCGTTCAATTAATTTAGTTGGTCTGTAATAATTAATTAGCTAGGTTAGTTAATTCTTTATTTGAGTTGTATTATTCTTTTGGTCCCTCCGAGCGAGGGCAAATTTGTAATAAGTGTGGGTGCTTGTGTGCATGTCTTCCAACCCCCACTTATTTCTCTCTTTTACTTACCTGCTTTGATGGTTAGTAATAGGACATGTTTAATTTAGCATACCTTATGCTATGCATGCGTGCATCATTCATCGGTATTGCATGCACCGCGCTCGGCGCATCATGCTAACTGCATTAGTATTTCAAATCTAACTTGAATACATGCTACTTGTGCATTTTCACATGTCATTCATAGAATAGCCGAGCCTACTCTAGTGACATTCCGTATGCGTTGCATTAGACATTTAAACATGGACTTGGATCATGCATCGATTGCTAACGAGTTCTTTGTTTTAGCACGGAGTACGATGTAAGTATTTATGCTTTAGCATCCCCACATGCGTGTGAGTGTTGCCATAACAGCATGATTACCATGAGGCTAGCTGCTTACGTGATATAATTTCCTGAATGCCTGTGGGTGAAGGTTGGATTGTCTGAGTTGGAATAGCTCATTGAAATCCGTGTTTTAGCCTACTTGCGAGTAGCAAATTCCAAAACATCTTTTTTTTCCAAAACAAACGGATATGCAATGCTTATTCCCAAATTAGGCAATCTAGTCTATACTTTTATGTTGTGCGCATAACATAGTAATTCTAGGCTAATAATCGGGATAAGAACACATAACGTTTTAAAAAACGGATATCATGGTTAATAGAGGCCGATCTTCGGATCGGGCGAGAGGGGGTGCTCATAGCTGACCTTCCCCAATCGTACCCTATCTCCCGAGCCGAGGCAACTTTGGTGATGACGGACACGTGGCCTTTGGCACCAAGTCAGGGTTTCCTAAATTCCCCCATAAAAAATATTTAGGTGGCGACTCTGTATCTAGCAAAGCAGTCCATGTTTGGCACTTCTTTTCAAAAATCTGTTTCTCAAAACGATTTGCCGGATTTGGACTCTTTGGTTCAGATTAAGAACCGTGACACAAATCGAGTCCGAACTGTAGCGAGGCCCACACGGGCGCATCTACAATTTCGCAATGACATTTGCAGTGTAAGACAGAGTTAGATGGATAAATCAACATATATTGCACCCAGAATACATACAAGGGGTTAAGGAATTTATTAAATTTGCATGCGAAAATAAGCCATTGTTGAATAAAGTCACATGCCTATGTAAACGGTGTCGTAATGTCAAATTGGTGGAGAAAGGCCTATTAGGGGAACATTTAATGATCAACGGGTTTCTTCCAAGTTACACCGGTTGAATTTTTCATGGGGAGAATTTGTCGTCGCCTGTGCCACACAATATAAAAGTCTTGCATTAATTTTTTTTTGTGGTCTTTGATACTTTCAGGATAGATATTGATGATCCTGGGGTTCTACACAAGTCTTCCATTGCTCTGATTGGTAGGCTACTCATGAAGGTTCAAATTGTTAAAATAGCTTTTGGGGTTCTAAACAAATTTTTTTGGCAATCACATCTTTTAAATATTGTTCATCTCAAACTGATGAGAGCTACTTATGAAGTTTAAGTAATTTTGCTACTTCTTGACCATTTTAATTTCAACTGATGTATTTAAACCCTGAACATGAGTTGTTTCTATTCTTGGGCATGCAATGCATTGTTTCTTATTTTTAATTTTGTTTCCAAGCTTAGTTTATTTATTATTTTAATAAACATTAATTATTAGTTATTAATAATTCTTTATTATAGGTTTTTTTTTTAGTTCAACCAAATAAAATTAGCAGAATTTAAAAAAAAAACGTTGGAAAATGGTTTTGTAAAACCTTATTTTTTTGCTAACTTTAAGGATTAATTAAGGTAAGACCCAAGCATTATTTCTAACGTTTTTAATGGGGTTCCTGTTTAATGTCGCGTAGTGAATAACAATATGTATTTGGCTGCTCAAAACCATTTTCAGATGAATGAGAATTTAACACGCATTTTCGGGTTCGTGGATATGGCTTTAGGTGGGTTTCCTACACATTTGTGAAATAGGCTTGTCCTACATCGGAAAGGCTTAAGGATTTATGTAGGTATATAAACTCTAGCTTGGGATAATTATGATGGGCCCCAAGGATTACTCAAGTTTGTGGAAGGGTGAGGTTATGGGTAAAGTGGGTTGCGCCCCCCACCGCTACTGTTCGTCCGGTTTATCAATCGGTCGGGTGGGCTAGATTGGGCTTGGGCGCGTGGTGTGAGGTGGGGTTGGGCTTGTCTGACCTAATACTTATATTTTTGGGCCAAAAACATATATGCGAAAGGGATGGTTCTCAGCGAATCTTTCCAAGTAGCGACAATTATAGAAAAATTGCCACCATCCTAGAAAGAATTCAAGATTTATCTGAAGAATAAGCGCAAGGAGATGAAATTAGAGGAACTAATTGTGCGGCTCAGAATTGAGGAGGATAACTGTGGTACCAACAAGAAGTCAGGAAACCATATCATGCAAGCTAAAGCAAATGTTGTGGAACATGGACAAGGGTCAAGATTGAACAACAAGAAGTGGAAGCATGATGGCAATAGTCCCAAACAAGGATCCACTAGTAAGATCAACAAAGGGATCAACAGCAGATTCAACAAGAGGTTCAATGGCAAGTGTTTTGTGTGCGACAAAGATGGACATCGCGCTAAGGATTGTCACATTCGCAAGGACGGGGGGAGTTCAAGCAAAAAGCTAGCATAAGCCAACATAGCCGAGGATTTTTATCTTTTTGATTGAGTGGCAGACATCAACCTTTCTGCAGTAATCTTTGAGGAAAATTTGGTGGGCAATTCCAATGAGTGGTGGGTGGATATTAGAGCAACCCTCCACATCTGTGCAGATAAGAAGATGTTCACAACCTACAAAGTAGTGGAAAGTGGGGAACAACTTTTTATGGGAAACTCCTCCACATCAATTATAGAAGGACAAGGAAAGATCGTGCTGAAATGATCTGAGGAAAAAAAAACTCACTCTTAACAATGTACTCCATGTGCCAGAGATTCACAAGAATTTGATTTCTGGGTCATTGTTGATCAAGAATGGGTTTAGATTAGTCTTTGAATCTGATAAGGTTGTACTCTCCAAGAGTGGAATGTTCGTGGAGCAAAGTTACATGAGTGATGGCCTTTTTAAGCTCAATGTAATAACTGTTGTACCTAATTTGGCTATTAATAATAAGAACACATCTTCTGTTTATATTGCTGAGTCTTGTTTTTTATGGCATAGTAGATTAGGACATGTAAATTTTAATTTTCGCGTACACTTGTTTCTTTAGAATGTTTACCAAACAGAGAATTTGATCCTAATCACAAATATGAGATTTGTGTTGAGGCAAAACTCACTAAGGCATGATTTAATAAAGTAAAAAGAAGTACTGAACCTCTAAGTTTAATTCACACAGATATCTGTGATTTAAAATTTGTTCAAACTAGAAGAAGTAAAAAGTACTTTATTACTTTTATTGATGATTGCACTCGATATTGCTATGTTTACTTATTGAGAAGTAAAGATGAAGCTTTAGGCACTTTTAAGCAATATAAGCTTGAGGTTGAAAATCAACTTGGCAAAACTATTAAGGTAGGAATGACAGAGGTGGTGAGTATGATGCATCATTTGAGGAATTTTGTTCTGAACATGGTATTATTCACCAAACCACTGCACCCCATTCTCCTCATTTAAATGGAGTTGCTGAGAGAAAGAATCGAACTCTTAAAGAGGTGATGAATGCCATGTTGATTAGTTTAGGGTTACCTCAGAACTTGTGGGGGGAGGCAATTTTGTCTGCTAACTTTACCCTTAACAAGGTACCCCACAAGAAAATTAATGAAACACCTTATGAATTATGGAAAGTCGGCGATCTACCTATAATTACCTCAAAGTGTGGGGGTGTTTGGCCAAGGTAGAAGTCCTTAGTCCCAAAACGACTAAGATAGGACCAAAAACTGTTGATTGTGTGTTCATTGGTTATGCAAATAATAATAGTGCATACAGATTCTTAGTTTATAAATCTGAAAATCCTGATATGAATGTAAATGCTATTATTAAGTATAGGAATGCATCATTTTTTGAACACATTTTTCCTCAAGAAAACTGAAGAGTTTAAAACTCTTGAAGCTGAAGAAACAAGTTCAAATAAAAGAACTTTTGATACTGTTATGGGTGACAGTGAAGACCACAATGATAATGAAGCAGATGAACCTAGACGTAGCAAGAGGGCTAGGATCTCTAAATCATTTGGTCCAGATTTTCGGACATACCTATTAGAAAATGAGCCTCAAAACTTCAAAGAAGCAATGTCAAGTCTTGAAGCTCCATTGTGGAAAGAGACTCTGAATAGTGAAATTGAATCAATTCTGCAAAAATCATACTTGGGAACTGGTGGATCTTCTAACAAGATGTAAACCTCTTGGATATAAGTGGATATTCAACAGAAAAATGAAAGTAGATGGTTCAATAGATAAACACAAGGCCAAGCTTGTTGTTAAGGGATACAGTGTGACAACCCTGTTCAATATTAAGCTTTTAATTCATTAATTATGTATGTGTTTATATGCCTAATATGAATATGAATGCTAATTATGTGTCCTATGTGATTTTTGGATGCCTATCTACTGATTGTAGAAAGATCTGTTACAATTTCTGCTATAATATGAAATTGAGGTTTGTAGAGGCATCAGAAACCAAATTGGTTAATTTATTGTGATCAACATAATTTTTAGAGTTAAGTCACATAAATTGTGGATTTAAGAAGATAATGAGATTAAATGTGTGAGTTGAACAAAGATTGTATGAATTGAGATGAAATTGAACATACATGCAAGTATTTGGTTTGATTCTTCATGTTTTGAGCATGAACTTTGATAATCATGTTGAATTGAGAGTTGTCACTTACATGCATTCATGTTTTCTAAGTCTTGAAGGTTTGACATACATGAATTCATGAATTGAAAGAGTTTCATACTCTTGAGCATGATCCTTGTCATCCATGTTGAATTTAGAAGATGAATATGTAGAATTTTATCATTTTGGTTTGAAATCTATGGTTCATGATGAAATTGGAAGTTGTATTGCACATGCATCATTGTTTCATAAGTCCTGGAAGCTTAATTTTATGTTTGGAAAGTAATGAAAAGAGTTTTGAAATTAATGCTCACATGCATGAAGATTTGAGTTCAATTTTGGTAAATTCATAAGGTTTTGAGCAAAGGATTTATGGATGATACTGTATTTGAGTTTTCTAAAATGTTTCTATGATTATCAAAGTGTTTTCATGAGTTTGAAATGGCCAGGCAAGCTTTTACATGTTAAAATGCATTTTTGGAACTCAAATTTGCTGTCTTGAAACCCAGAAAATTCACAACTGGCTCAAGCGACCAAGTGCTGGCTCGAGCCAACATTGCGAGCTCTCAATATTTTGCACTCTACAAAAGCTGGCTCGAGCGACCAAATGGTGACTCGAGCAAACTCAAGTTTTTCCTTCAGCTGGCTCTAGCGACCAAAAGCTGGCTCTAGCCAACAGCTTATTTTCAGCATGTTTTCAAAAGATGTTTTAAGCGTATATCTTCGTTCCCATCTCTTTACAGGTATTCTTAAGCATGAATTATGACTTATTGAGGACCAATAAGCTAAGAAACAAAATAAGTAAATGATTAGGAAAGAGAGAAAATATTCATTTGGTTTGAACATTGAATTTCATCCTTTGAATATGAACCTTGTAATCTATGTTTTTGAAAGAATTTCTAAGTATTATTTGACGTTGTGCATAAGCCACACAAGTTCATGATTTGAACGCTCTTAGGCATATATTGTGCATTCTAAATGAATTAAAAGGTTAGAAAGAAGCCTAAGAGAATTAAACAAGTTAAGGATAGCAGATTAAATAGCATTGTGATTCGATTTGTGTATGTTTATAAATTGTGTAGGAGTATCCACGAGGACGAATCAACACTCCAAACGCTGTGAGTAATATCTTAGTAAAGATATTTTCAAGTATGTTATTTTCTAAATGCTACTTCTATATAAGCTTCATGGATTTGTTGATTTGAATTATGAATGAGTATTTGATGTGCCTAATTTTTGTATAAGACTCTACGAAGAACATGTATTGGGCTCAAGACCGTTTGATAGGTATGAATTGGGCGTGAGGCCGTTTGATATGTTTCATATGTATGAATTGGACATGAGGCTGTTTGATATGTTTGAATTTTATGATGTGCCAAAGGCCATTTGAATATTATGATGGGCCAAAGGCCGTTTGAATATCTTGATGGGCCAGAGGCCATTTGAACATGAATGTAATGGGCCAAAGGCTGTTTGAATGAAAAGATGATCATGATCATGAATATGAAATGCGCATAAACATGAATATGGAAATAATGGGCCTAAGGTCGTTTGATATGTTTAAAGTTTTTGAATTATGCCCGAGGCTGTTTGATGAATCTGACAAGTTATACAATGGGCTCAAAGTCATCTGATACGTTTGGTAAGGATCTAAAATAAGTCCGAGACCGTTTGACATGTACAACAAAAACACAGAATGGGCCTAAGGCCGTTTGTATATGAAATTTATGGGTTCGATGTACTTAATATAAATCTCATTTATATAATCCCTTTACTTTGGTATTATTCACTGGGCGTTAGCTCACTCTTATTTATATGTATGTAGGTGAGCAAAGGGACGTTCAACCCCAGCCTTAGTGGAGTTTGAGAAAGGAACCTCGAGTTTTGTGAAGTCAGCCAAAGTGCCTCAAGCAAGAGGCTTTGTTTATGATCTTTTGTATTTTCTTTTGCTATTTCCATTGGTCATGATAGACCATTTATGCATATAAGCTTTTGGTATAGTTGACTACGTGTTTGAATGATCCTAGGTGTACAAGATGTTAACTACTAATATGTGGCGCGAGTTATTATTAAGTATATGGGAAATGTTTTGATATGCCATGTAAGCACAGTTCATTGTACAAAATTTTTAAGTGTGTTTCCGCTTTGGCCCCTTTATTCTATTGAGATATCTTTAATCTCATTTGAGGTCGTAGGTAATCTCATGATTACTGGCCAGTTATGATCTTAATCTATAGAGGCGGGTTTGGGTCATGACATACAGGCAGAAGAAAGGCCTTGATTATTTCGATACCTATTCACCAGTGACAAGAATAACATCTATTCGCATACTAATTGCGATTACAACTTTGTATAATCTGGAGATACATCAAATGGGTGTTAAAATAGCCTTTTTGAATGGCGAGTTAGATGAGAAAATCTATATGGAACAACCAGAAGGGTTTCAAGTTCCCACCTAAGAGAAAAAGATTTTTAAACTTGTCAAATCCCTTTATGGATTAAAACAAGCTCCGAAACAATGGCATAAAAATTTTGATCACGCTATGCTTTCAGATAGTTTTAAGATAAACGAATGTGACAAATGCGTCTATGTTAAAAGCACAGACAAAGGCTATGTCATAGTTTGTCTTTATGTAGATGACATGCTCATTATTGGAAGCAATAATGACATGCTTAAATCCACAAAGAAAATGTTGAACAAAAAGTTTGACATGAAAGATCTGGGAGTAGCAGATGTAATTCTAGGAATAAAAATTACTAGAACATCTGAAGGATATGCTTTATCTCAGTCTCATTATGTTGAGAAGATTCTAGAGAAATTTGGAAAGCATGACGACCGTCCTGCTAAAACACCTGCTAACATTAGTCTTCATTTGTCAAAAATTACAAGTGCATGCATATCATAATTAGAGTACTCTTGGATAATCAGAAGCTTGATGTACTTAATGAATTGCACTAGGCCAGATATAGCCTATACTGTAACAAATTGAGTAGATACACAAGTAATCCAGGGTCCGATCATTGGAAAGCGATAATTAGGGTACTTAGGTATGTAAGACATACCCAGAATTATGGCTTACATTATGCCAAATATGTAGCATTACTCGAGGGATACAGTGATGCAAATTGGATATCGGATACAAAAGACTCAGAATTCACTAGTGGATACGTCTTTGCCTTGAGAGGTGCTGCAGTCTCATGGAAATCCTCCAAGCAGACATGCATAGCAAGGTCAACAATGGAATCTAAGTTTATTGCCTTAGATAAAACCGGAGAAGAAGTAGAATGGCTTCGTAATTTCTTAGAAGACATTCCAAAATGAGTGCCAACTATATGCATTCACTGTGATAGTGAAGCAGCAATAGGACGGGCACAAAATCATATGTATAACGATAAGTTTCGACACATTCGTCTGAGACATAATACCGTTAGACATTTGCTCTCACATGGAATAATTTCCATAGAATATGTAAAGTCAAGAGAGAATATTGTGGATCCATTAACTAAAGGGCTAGCCAGAGAGCAAGTGTACCATTTATCGAGGGGAATAGGATTAAACCCTATTACTTAAAATTCGCCATAATGGCAACCAAACCTAGTTGACTAGAGATCCCAAGATCTAGATTCAAAGGGACAACCGAATTATAGATGACTTCATGTATCACTAAGGAGGTTTTCTCCTACCTATTTTACGATCAGAAGAGTGATACTTGCAGCATTAATAGGATGAGCTTTGCTTTTAATGATTCTTATAGCTTGGATGGTCATTTTAGGGTCATTTTCAATTAGCATACTTATGCTTGCATGTTTGCATCATTCATCTACATTGTATGCACCGGGCTCGGTGCATCATATTAACTGCATTGTATTTCAAATTCCAAATTGAATACATGTATTAATTATCTCATCTCATATACCATCTTAGAATAGTCGAGCCTATTTCTAGTTGCATTTTTGCATATGTTGCATTAGCCATCTTAAAATGAACTAGGATCATGTATTGATTACTAACTAGTTTCTGTTTTGGCTCGGAGTACACTGTAAGTGTTTACGCTTTAGTATACTGCATGTGTGTTATTGATTACCATGAAAGCATGCTTGCCATGAGGCTAATTGCTTAGTTGATATAAACTACCTGAATGCCTATGGGTGAAGGTTGAATTACTTGAATTGGAATAATTCATCAAATCCGCATTTTAGCCTACTTGTGAATAGCAAACTTCAAACCGTTTTTTAAAACAAACAAGTATGTAGTGTTTCATTCCAAATTAGGCGATCTAGTCTATACTTGTGTGTTGTGCGCATCACATAGTAATTCTAGCTTAATAACCGGAATAAGAACACATGTGTTTTTCAAAAACTAGATATCATGTTTAGTAGTGGCCAATCTTTGATCGGGCGAGCGGGGGTGCTCATAGCTGCCCTTCCCCAATTGTACCCAAGTTCCCGAGGCAAGGCAACTTTGGTAATGACGGACACGTGGCCTTAGGCACGAGTCAGGATTTCCTAAATTCCCCCAAAATAAAATATTTAGGTGGCGACTCTGTATCTGGCAAAACAATCCATGTTTGGCACTTCTTTACAAAAATTAGTTTTCCAAAACGATTTGTCGGATTTGGACTCTTTGGTGATTTATCGGTCTTGCGTTGCACTTTGCGAGACTAGATTCAGAACTGTGACATTTGAGTCCGAACTGTAGCATGAAGACCCCACGGCTGCGTCTACAGTTTCTGGCGACTCCACTGGGGATTTAGAGACCTTGACTCGAACTCATGATATCTTGTTTTGACTACACTTATGTGTTTCTTTGCATTGCATTTGCATTGGTGCGCCTAGGACACCGTGTTTGTCGTATGCTACTCCTGAACGATTTGCTAGAGGCTCGCTTCGAGAAGCGTGCCATATGGCTGACCAGTTGCGAGTTCTGCCACGACGGGAACACAAACCCCGATTTTTACCGGGGCACCCTTTTTGACCATTCGACGTACTGCATATCGGAATCCATAGTGACTATTCCAAACTAGGACAGGTTGCTTACCCGATTTTAGGGTGTTTGAAGCCGCTGCATGCGTAGTGAAACCCTAGCTCCTAACAAAATAGGATAGGGAAACCCTACCCCAACATAGGGGTGTTTTGGCTCTCATTTGCTTGCTATGTGCTTTTTGAGTTGGCCTCTACAGGGATGCACGTATCAGTTTACAAGTCTAGGTATCAGGCCTGACGGCATCAGTATTTTGAGAATCAGTTATATCTGCGGGTATCAGATTCAGATTTGGGACAGTGATTTTGGGGAACAGTGATCAGTGGTTGAGGACAGTTCTTTCAACTTTTGTGTACCAACTGTGTGTTGTATTTATTTAAGCTGTTATGCTGTCCGTTTTTCTGCTTATTATTTCCTTATTACGCTTTATTTATCTTTTTGCAAGGTAGTTTAGCACAATTGCATCCGACCAGGTAGATATTCCCCGAGCACTCTGGGTTAGAGGCGTAGACTTAATCGATGCAGGGATCTGATAGACGAACAAGCAGTGTTCCTTTCTTTACCCCCGGTTGCTAGACGGATGTCAAAAGGGCGCAGTATATCAGTACAACGGTCGCCAGATCAGTGGTCTACCCCATTAGTGAACAGTCAGACTGAGGTCTCAATTGCTATTATAGGGATAGATATACCGATTATTCAGATAGATCCGTACCATATGGAAAGCTTAGAGAAGATGGTGCGTCACCTCCAAGAAAGCATGAAAACTATCCAGCAGGACGTTGCTCGTCAAGCAGAATCTGCCAAACAGCAGGCCATGATCGTGACCCAACAGGCAGAATTAATCACTAGGCTACAGCAGCAAGCTGGAGCATCTGCTTCACACCAGGTTCCTCCCCCATCAAGAGTTCCCATACTCGGGGAGACAACTAACGTCCAAGATGATACGGACATTCCAATCAGGCCGGTTCCGTCCCCGGTTTTACCCCAGTTGTCCAAAACACCCACCAACCTGCCAGATTCTCCCTTTGAGTTTGAGACGGACCCCACAGCACTGAAAGTAAGCAAGCTTGAAAAGCTATTCAAGAAGTCTCAAGGGGCTCATTCCATTTCGGATATTGAGGATGGGTACATCGACTCGGCCATGACGCTGCCAGACCATTTTAAAATGCCACATATTGACCGCTTTGATGGGTCGGGGGACCCTATGGTGCATTTACGGCTGTTTTCAGACATTCTAAGGCCGATGGGCCTCTCTAGATTACAGAAGCTTTCCTTGTTTGGCCGGACCTTGTCAGGTGTAGTGGCCATTTGGTATGCCAAATTGGAAGATTCCATCAAGAGGAGTTGGGAGGAGATGGCTGAGGCCTTCATAGCTCAATACTTATACAATACACAGATCGAGATTACGACCCGTGATCTTGAGACGACCAGGAAGGAGCCAAATGAGAGTTTCTCCGATTTTGTAACCCGGTGGAGGGCCAAGGCCTCGATGATGACCATCAGGACAGTTGACAAAGATCAAATTTGGATGGTTGTGCGTAACCTCCAGCCCAAGCTTATGCAGAAGATGATCGTTCTCCCCCTCCCCACCTTTGCAGACCTACACGAGATAGGGGTGCAGATCGAGGATGCTATGAAACAGGGTCTGATTGACTAAGACCGAGAGCAAGCACAACCAGTGCTGCAGCTGGCAGATCTCCAGATGTGGGAATGGTTACCACTACCACCCCGAAAACCCTTGCAGCAACGCCATTCGCCGGTGCGTCTGGAAGTAGCTCACAAATAACCAAGTATTCCCCCCGGAGTCAAAGAACCTTCACCCCACTGTACATGCCCCCGTCCAAACCTCTGGGGGTTTTGATTAGAAAAGGGCACTTAAAGCCCCTAGAGCCGCGACCACTACCAAACAGGCTCCCTGTTTCCCATAACCCGGCCAAGTACTGCGCCTATCACCAGCAGCATGGTCATGACACTAACCAGTGCTTTCGGTTGTGTCATGAGATTCAGGATCTCATCGACAATAGGGTGGTCATGCCCCCGGAAAAACCAAATGTCACAACCAACCCTCTCTCATCATATAACCAAGCTCCACCTCCCGAACGCATCAATTTCATCCAAACTGGGGTTGTGTCATACGACCCCAGCATATATATCACCCCTTCTCACCTACCCAAGCCAGAGGTGTTCATTCCTGACAGCACTGACTTGTGCGTGTTAGACATCTCCCAAACCCAACCAGAAACGGTGGTGGTAACTATCGGAGATGGAACTGGGTCAACTGTGAGAACAGACGAGGATAAGCAGTCAGAACCTGAGGGCTCTGCGAGTTTCAAGTACAACCCGAGCGGTTACATTACATTAGTAGACTAGGCTAGGCCGAATGTAGAATTGCCAATAGGGGCAGAGATTTGTGTAGCACGAGAGGATGGACCTGATCAAGGGCTAGATGACCTAGCGGATCTGCAGTTCTTTGAAGAACAGGATTCGGGGGATGTGGCAGTCAATTGGTTTGATGGGTCAGCAGAAACTAATGGATGGCTTGACGACCAACCAGATGTTGAGGAACAAACTCAATTAGAACAGAGTCCGCCAGGGACGGAGTCATCAACAGTGGCCGGAAGGGCCGGGAATTAGAATGCGCTGCCGGAGAGCACCGGTGATAATAATTTTGCTCGGGACCAGAGTATTTCGAGTATAGAGGACATTGAACAGCAAGTCGCACTGAAGCAATCCGAGCGAGAAAGGACTGAGGATTCTGAAAGAGTTAGAAAAGCCAAAGCCCCTGAGGGGACAGAACGTGTTGTGAGCACGGGAACAGAAGTTACTGTGGGCACAGGAATAGTTGTAACGGAGCCAGACAGGTGCCTGTCAGTTGCCGATGGCATGTGGTGGGAAGATGACGACCTGCGTCTTGCCCACACAGATGACGACTGGGGACAAAGCCAACCAGATGGTACCTGGTATGTGGGTGAAGTAGACCACATGACTAGGAGCGGGCGGTAATTTAAGCCCCCGCACTTAGATCAACCAGAAGTGTCCGGGAAGGACAAGGAGGTGGAGAAACAAAAAGAGAAGTTACTCGAAGAAGAGGCTGTGCTGAAACAGCTGAAGAAGATACAGACAGACATCTCCATTTGGGGACTGCTTATGGCTTCATGAGTTCATAGCCAGGCTGTCCTTTCGGCAATGGACAAGGCCAAACTCTCCATAGATACCACACTTGAACAGCTAGTAGGGCTAGTCTTTCTGGGAGGAGCTTCCCCGAAGTTGACCTTTTCTGACAAGGAGCTGCCGTCTGAGGGCGCAAATCACAACAAACCGCTTTACATATCTGTGGAGTGTAGAGGCAAGTGGGTACCGGTAGTTCTTGTCGACACGGGATCCGCCATCAACGTATGCCCATTAAGGACAGCATATGCAATCGGGTTGAAACCCGCAGACTTTGTGCCAACCATCCAGGTGATAAGGGCGTATGACAATACAAGCAGAGAGGTAAAGGGGACCGTACAGATTCAGACCCAGGTTGGTCCAGGACAACACGATGTTGACTTTCATGTCTTGGACGTTCCCGCAACCTTCAATCTACTCCTAGGGCGGCCGTGGCTGCACCAGGTGAGGGCGGTCTCTTCCACCCTGGATCAGATGTTGAAATATCCCCACGGGAAGGGGGTGGCTATCATTTTTGGGAATTCGTCGATACATCCGCCACCAGACGTGTCTACACCGATTCTGGAAATTGAGCACGGCACGGAGGACGTGTTCCCATCAGGACTCACCTTAGCCGAGGCCCAGGTCGTTCAAAACATCTTAGCTATTGATGAGGGATTGTATGTTAGCGCACAGTCAGTGTACCTCATGAACAAACTCCAGCACCTCCCCGGGATGGGACTAGGAAGAAGTGGTCGGAAAGGCATTGCAATATCGGCCGAGGTGCTGCACAACGCGCATACCTTTTGTTTAGGCTATCTGCCTACCAAAGAGGACTGGGTAAGGAAAGGCAAAGAAATCGTTGGAAGAGCCAGAGCCAAGCAGACCGGGAAGCATTTTCATTTGATGCATCGGCCTATTCAGGGCACCCTAAACGGACGCTTCGTCCGGGAGGGAGAAGACTTTCCATTTTGCAGCTTCCCAGAGCCATGGTTGAACGCAGAAAAGAGGCGCATGCCGGGATTTGAAATCTTCTTCGACTTGCAGTTATCTGAGGATGATATCGCCGAGGAGTAGACAGGTCCATCAGCTGAGGTCGAGCAGTGTAAGGAAGTGGATTTCGAGAATGTCGAGTTTGAAATGGGGGTAGCACTGGCCTGTCTATTATCAAATCCTCTGATCGTCCATGAGTGCTTGGGGGATGATCTCTCAGTGTCTATGATTGGGAATGAAACGGCTGCAAGCCCATCTTCAAACATTTTGGATACATCCGTCACACCCTCCCTCGTCTGGCAGTACGAGGAGGGATTCTTATCGAGTAGCACCGGGTCAGGTAGTGAGCCGGAATTTGATTCCACTGAGTCCGTAGGGTCGGAATCAGGTTCCAGCTCGTCTGAGTCTGAGTTCGGTATTCTTGGGGGTGATAACCCCGATGCCACAGTCCTGTCTAGGTCGTCTTTTTCTTTCTCTTTTGAGTCTGTTGTAACAAAAGAATCAGATGGACTGGATGAAGTGATTAATGAGAATGGAATAGTTGTGGCTTCTAAGTACTTTTCTGTGCCTTTGATTTATTGTATTAATCAGGACTTTCAAAATTTCGATGAAAACGACAAGGAAGAAATTCCTCCGGTTTTGAAATATTTTCTTGAACAAGAGCAGGAGAGGTTTGTAAAACCACTGGTTGATGAAATCACCCAAATTAATGTTGGTACTGAGAAGGACCCGCAGCTGGTCTAGATCGGGTCCACGTTGTCTTCGGAGGAGCGCGAGCGCTTAGTCGCTTTATTAAAAGATTTAAAAGATGTTTTCACGTGGTCCTACGAAGACATGCCTGGAATCGATCCTGAGATTGTACAACACCGGATCCTTCTCGACCCAGAGGCCCGACCTGTCAAGCAAAAGCTCAGAAGGATCCGCCCAGACTGGGCAATCAAGATCAAAGAAGAAGTCACCAAGCAAATTGACACATGGTTCCTGCTGGTATCTGAATACCCAACTTGGTTGGCCAACATCGTTCCAGTGCCGAAGAAGGATGGCAGAATCCGGGTATGTGTGGACTTCAAGGATTTGAACAAAGCTAGTCCGAAGGACGACTTTCCTCTGCTGCATATCGACGAATTAGTGGACTTCACTGCTGGGCACGCATTGCTTTCGTTCATGGATGGCTTTTCAGGCTACAACCAGATTGTAATGGCACCTAAAGACCGGGAGAAGATTGCTTTTACCACCCCGTGGGGAACCTATTGTTATAGGGTGATGCCATTTGGGCTGAAGAATGCTGGAGTTACATATCAACGGGCTGCGACCACGATATTGCATGACATGATCCACAAAGAGGTTGAGGTGAACGTGGATGACATGATTGTCAAGTCCAAGGAAAAAGAGGGCCACTACACCGCTTTGCAAAAGTTCTTCCAAAGGATCAGAGAATTCTGGTTGCGGCTGAATCCTCAGAAATCTACGTTTGGTGTTACGACAGGAAAAATGCTGGGGTTCTTGATCACACAAAGGGCCATTGAAGTCGACCCTTCCAAAATCAAGGCCATCTTAGAAATGCCACCACCAAGGACTGAAAAGGAGGTGCGAGGCTTTTTGGGTAAAGTGAAATTCATAAGACGGTTTATCTCAAAATTAACCTTGACTTGTGAACCACTCTTTAGTCTCCTGAAGAAAGGTACGAAGTTCCAATGGGACGGGCGATGCCAAGCTGCTTTTGAACAGATTAAGCAATACTTACAAAACCCACTTGTGTTGTCACCACCTGAGCTGGGAAACCTTGATCTTGTATCTTTCAGTGACTGAAATTACAATGGGCTGCATGCTTGCACAGGAGTCTGAGGACAAAGTGGAAAGAGCTATCTACTATCTGAGCAAGAAAATGCTGGATTGTGAGACCCGCTATACTCCACTGGAGAAGGCTTGTTTGGCCTTGGTATAGGCTGCCAGGAAGCTGTGGCACTACCTGTTAGCTCACTCTGTAATGTTGGTTTCAAGATTTGATTCGATCAAATATCTCTTCGAGAAACCAGCACTTACGGGTAGGCTTGCTCGTTGCCTGCTTCTGCTTTCTGAATTCGATCTGAAGTATGTGACGCACAAGTCAGTAAAAGGGAGAGTGGTAGCGGAGTTCCTTGTCGATCACCCAGTTGAATGGGATGAGTCAATTGAGTACCTGCTCCCAGACAAGGCGATTCTGCACATCGAAGAAGAATTTTGGATTATGTACTTTGACAGAGCATCAAACCAATACGGGTATGCGATAGGAGTGTTGCTGATAGCGCCCGACAATTCCCGCATCCCTCTAGGATTCAAACTCTATTTCAAAGTATCGAACAACGAAGCAGAATATGAGGCATGCAGTGCTGGTTTAGAAGCTGCCCTAGAGCTAGGGGCAAAACGGTTAGATGTCATCGGGGACTCGGACCTTGTTGTATCTCAGGCTAAAGGAGATTGGAAAGTCAAAGAAGAAAAGATGAGAATTACCACCAGACCTTGGACTTGCTGATTCCTCGGTTTGAGAAGTTGAACTTCGCTCATCTGTTAAGAGAAAACAACAGGTTCGCAGATTCACTAGCAACTCTATCTTCTATGATAGACATCCCTTTTGGAGTCCGGATGCGTCCGATCATCATTGACCAGAAGTTTGTGCCGGCTTATGAGCTGATTGCTGTCATAGAAGAGGTTTAAGATGAGAACCCCTGGTATTACGACGTTTGGAACTTCTTGGAGAAAGAAACATATCCACCAGGGGCAAACGCCAAGGATAAGAGGGCAATAAGAGGAATGGCCGCTCAGTTCATCATCTGCGGGGGTAAACTATATAAGAGAGGTCATCTGGGAATGGATAAGCTGTGTGTTGACACTGAAGAATCGAAGCGCCTGATGGAGGCCATCCATGGAGGAGAGTGCGGAGCGCACACGAACGGGGTGATGCTAGCCCGGAAAATCCTTAGACAAGGTTACTACTGGTCCACCATAGAGGAGGATTGTATTGGCTTTGTTCGGCGATGTCACAAATGTCAAATCCATGCAAACCGCATGAATATCCCGCCGTCTAAGCTGTACAACATGACTTCGCCATGGCCATTTTCAGTTTAGGGGATTTACGTGATCGGAGCTGTCACTCCAAAAGGGTCCAATGGGCATAAGTTCATTCTGTGGCGATAGACTATTTTACAAAGTGGGTTGAGGCCCAATCTTATGCGGTGTTGAAGGCTTCACATGTCGCAAAGTTCATAAGGAACAACATCATCTGTCGCTATGGGGTCCCGAACGAGATCATTTCTGATAATAGTTCCCACTTCAAGAAGAAGGTGAATAACTTGTTGGAAAAATAGAACGTGGCTTTTCATAAGTCATCTACGTATCGGCCGCAGACCAACGGAGCAGTTGAGGCCGCCAACAAGAACATCAAACACATATTTCAAAAGATGGTGGAGACCTACCGGGACTGGCCAGATAAGTTGCCGTTTGCTCTGTGGGGCTACCGGACTTCAATTAGAACTTCTACTGGAGCGACTCCGTATTCCTTGGTCTACAGAATGGAGGCTGTCCTACCTATCAAAATTAAGGTTCCGTCATTGCGAGTACTGGCTGAGTGTCAGATAGCTGAGGCATATTGGCAGTAGAGCAGGTTCGAAGAACTAATGTTGTTTGATGAAAGAAGGCTGAAAGCACTGTACCATGTTCAGGGTTACCAAAGCAGAATTGCTATGGCTTTCAACAAGAAGGTTAAGTCCAGGAATTTGAAAGAGGGAGATTTGGTGCTCAAGGACAACCGGGCTCCCATCCACGACCCTAGGGGTAAGTTCAGACCTAATTGGACTGGCCCTTACATCATTAAGTCTATTTGGTCGGGTGGAGTTGTCGTTCTGATGGACCTAGATGGCCTAGAGTTCTCACAGCCAACCAACATGGACAAGTTGAAAAAATATTACCCCTAAGTGGCTTGCTAGGCCGAAAACCCGAAAGGGCGACCTAGGCAAAAGTTAGAGCATAAAAAATTTGAAATTACAAAAACTGAGCTCGCAAGGTTGAAAACCCGCAAAGGGCGACCTTGGCAAAAGTTAGAGCGCAAAAGGGGGGCGTCAATACACAAGTGAACCCAAGCCAAACTACGTAAGGCTTGATTCCCATCTTTGGGATACGTAGGCAACTTCATCCAGAAGTCCAACCATAAACACTTCCCCGATCAACTTTGTCCATGTGATCATGTTTGGTCATCTTTCTTCATTCAACATTCAAGAGCTCGGTTGTGATCTCCAGTGCAGTGCTATCCAGACTACGGGCAACTTTCCAGTTGCTAAGATCCGAGGTTGTACATCTCAGTGATAGATCTCGGGCATGTCCAGTTTTGATCCATATCGAAAATGGTTTTGAAAAGTTTTAATAAAAGTTGATTTTGTTCAAATTAATCTTTTTACAACTTAGACCATTTTTAGACCAAACGGAAAATTTTCAGTACCCACAACCTTCAATTTCATTGATTTTAATACAGAGTTCTCCTACTCTTGAATACAAATTGAAGTTGCTTTTTATTTCAGTCAAAAGAAAACTTGAAAGTTCTGATTAAAGCAAATAAATTCGGGGCATAAGTCAGGTGTTCCTGGCTCCCTCCCAGAGCTTATGGAAGCCTCTGATGCCAAAGTGGGCCCTACTTGTGCCTCTTCATTGAGCCAATCTAGGCACTCATCAGAAAGGGTGCAACTGAAATCGGGAGCAAGAGCCAGAAGCTCTCTTGTCTTCTAAGCGGTGGCATACCGAGCTAGCTGCGTGCCTCGGACCGAAAATGTAGCAGGGTACTCTATCCCCTCCTCCGGGCAAGTCTGATCATGTTCGAACTGACGCCGGAATCGGAATGGAAACTAGAACACGAAGTGTGTCAGGCCAACCAACTGGATCCCGGGCTGACGGGTCATGCTATAACTCATCGCCGGTAGATTGAGCCAAGGGCAGGGGCAAGCAATGTCAGTAGCGGACAAGCTACACATCCAGTTGAACCACCATCCCTTATCCGGGGCATCGACTAGACGTCGCCGGAAGAAGTAGCTGCGAGCTGAATATATAGGGGTGGAGTCCACAATCTTCAATTTATCCATCAACCATATCTGGGGAGGGATGAAAAATAAGAGATTAAAGAATAGAGAGGCGTACGTTGAAGAGAAAAGTAAGAAAAGGGTTTTGAGAGAAAAACCGAGCCTGAGGGCCGAGTGATGTGAGAAACATATGTGAGAAAGGGTGAGAAACATTACCTGGAATAACAGTGGACTCCCTGCCAATATAGCCGTCTCCCGGCGATGAAAGGCGTCCAAACCCATCAACGTCTCAGCAAGCGCCATGGCGATGCAACTTTTGCCTTCCCTCAAGCCCTTAGCAACTTCAATCAAAGAAGTGCTAAACCCACCGGAGCCTGGGGCAAGTAAGAAATGAGATAACATGCACAAGCATAGCACATGTCGCCGATAACCCTGCTAATGATGGTCGCCACAGTCACCGGCGTCAGAAAATCGACACACCAAGCTCGGAATGTCTAACTCTCTATCATGAATCAATGATCGGGCATCATGCAAAGTGAGCCCACATATCTGCCCCAATGCTTGGCTGTGGTCGAAGCAGAATTGTGGCAAGATTTCTTCATCACGCTCGGATTCCATTAAAGCTTGAAAGTCTTCGAAAGTGGGACACATTTCTTGCTCGCCAAAGCTAAACACATGTGTCACCGAATTTCAAAACCTTGCCGCGACATGAAGAAACGGAAAACGCAGCGAGGTGCGACTCAATGTGAATAGTGCACTTATGCCAAAACCTCAAAAATTAAGCTTTTCCGAGCCATCTAAGTTGGCAATCCAATTTGTGAGGTTTTGAGCAAGGAATGTTCCATTTGGTGCAAATTTGAGTTGAAATGAAGAGAATCTCGAAGCTGGAACTCATATAGAAGATAAGGCAGTGAGTGGAGGACAGATGTCGACATTTCGGAGAGTCTGCCATCGATGGTCGGCAGTGGCTCATCAGTGGCCGGCAGTGGCACACTGATGGCCGGCAGGCCTTCCTGTGTGGCCGGCAGCCTCTCCCTCATTCTCACTGACCTTCTTGTTGAAAACCCAGTTGTTAGTTGCAGAGAAGTCTTGTTACCTGGGTCTTTTACGGTCTTGTTTTGTCCTGTTGGACTCTGTCGTGTCTCGTTTAAGACGTATTAGTTTTTTTTTTTTTTTTTGGTGTGTGTCAGGTTGTGATCATCTTCCTTTCATTTACCGAGTTGTTGTAATTTGCTTATCAAGCTGTAAACTTGTTAAGACTTTGTTTTGCTTATCGAGTTGTTTTGTTATTAGTCGGTTCACTACCTGATTAGTGCAATTCGAGTGCTTGGTTTTCAAAACAAAAGTTCTAACTCATTTACATTGTTGTGTAAAGTGATGCGATGCGATGCGATGCGTAGAATGTATAAATGTAACACTTTTTCAACAAAATGCTGTTTTCATTCCGTCATAGATTCTTTTTTACAAAAGAGCATAGTTTTAAAAAGTAAATCTGCCTGACGCAGTACAATGTGCAAAACTACTAGTAAAAAGAAAAATAAAGCAAAGAGCAACGTCTGAATCAGCAAAATGTCTGGATCGGCGCCAATCGCCTTAAGACTGAAGGGTCCTCCTCATCTTCTTCCTCGACCGAGAGGACTCTAGAACATCGCCACCGTCGACACTTGACTCCGAACTTGAGCCATCCCCAGCTCCATCTCCATCCTGAGGCGACTCTGACCGCGGATTGACTGCCTCCTCGTCAGACTCATCATCATCTGGGGTAGGCCCCCGTGAACTAGCCCCTCATCTTGCTCCCCCTGCTGCTCGGCGAGGTGCGGAAGGGCCCGTCCCTGCTCCTGCTGAGGTACTGGATGGACCTGGCGTCAAGAAAGGAATCTGAAAAAGGGCAATCCACCAAGATGCATTAGTAATCAAGTTGTATCAGATGCCAAGAATAATGCGTTGTAAGCAGTGAATGATTTGCAGTGAATGTGTACCCTGAGCGGTGTATGGGAGCAATGTATCAGATCAGTGTAGTGTGCGACTGTGCAAATGATGGCATGTTGAGAAAAGATTGTATGGCATGAAGTGTGGTTTGAAAGAACTCACCGAAATACTGTAAATACTGAGCAAGTCCATGCTCGTCTGCAGCATCCCCATCACCGAACCGTCATCTCCAGAGACTGACGAGTGTACTCAATGGGAGCCTGCAAAAATGTTGAAGTCATTAGTATTCTGCAGGATATCCAATGAAATCAAATGACTGTGCAGAAGAAAAAGTATAGCACATACCGGGGTCGAGCCGTAAACTCCGATAAGCTCATGACAAGCCGGAGGAGGAGCGAAGGGAATCTGATAAGTCTCTCCAGCCCGTCCTCGGCATGTCATAGTAGCAGGCAGCACGGGCCATGCAGGGAATCTGATAAGTCTCTCCAGACTTGGTCGCTCCGCCTCTCCCTCTCACAACTGGAGCCCTCGCAACCTCTCCTTCTCGCATACCAGACAAAGGTGGCATTAGATGTGTCTGAATAAAGGTCACGTAGTCGCCCTCTGCGCGGAAGTACTCCGTCTCCAGTCCTACCATGAACTGAATCACCTGGTCGGCGGACAAGCTGTGTGTCTCCCTCATAGATAGCGGAGGTGCCATCGGCACAAATGGAGCAGCCCTCCCAAAGTCTGACGCACGAAGCGCTCACTCAGAAACCAGGCGCGGCAGATCGACCCCTCGAAGAGGATGTGGAACTGAGACACAGTCCGAGTCGTGTGGTACTGGTCTCGGAGCCCTAACGGGATTGCATCCCATGGCTGCCACGTGATCTGAGAAAAGAGAGTAAACAAGATGATCAGTTGTCAAATAATGAATGAGGGTGCATCAGGTTAATTGAAATAATCTTATTGCAGACTTACCTCGCGCGCCATAACCGTGTCAAAATACTGCTGAAAGAACGTGAAGCTCTCTCGGGTCCTACGACGGAGCGGACCGTCGTATACATCAGAAAATTGGATCGTCGCTGGGGTCTCCTCCACAGGCACTGGAGTAAGTGTCGGGAAGTATGCGTACACCCATAGCTGTTAGAAAGATGCGATCAACATAGTGTATGAACAGATTGTCGAACATGCAAAAAGCAGAACGCAGTACAGTGCATAACGGATGCAGGCCTAGAGCGGACATTAGATCCTGTGCGTGCAGTATATGGTATGTAGTGTGCAGCATGTATGGTGTACAGAAAATGCAAAGCAGAAAGCATACAGTGTAAGAGCAGATACAGACAAATACAGAAAGTACAAGTGTTGAACAAAGCAAAAGTACAAATGCTGAGTAAAGCAATAAAAAGGGGAAACTAGGTTGTGTACCTCCCAAGCCCGCCAGTAGCCGCCGATCAACCTCCCACGCATCCGAGAAGTGGAGCTCATGTATCCATAAAGAGTGGTGAGGCCGACCGTGCCCCAGTCATAGAAACGGACTCGCTGGAGTACCACCAGAGCGCCTAAGAAGTATAAACCTACGGTATTCCACCTGTTCAAAAACAAGGTGGTACCGAAAAGGAACAAGAGGAAGCCCTTGGCGTACTGCTCTGCCTCCTCATCAGTATCGGGATCCTCCCTCCTGTAATGCTCCTCGAACCAAGAGTATCTAACCATGCCTGCTCGAAGTATAGGTGGACGTGCTCCAAGCAATGTGTCCTATGCAGCCACCCACTCTCCCATGTCGAGATCAAGGGGAATCGGATCACGTCCTACACCCAGACCGGTGATCATGGCGAAGTCAAGAGGAGTCATGGTCATCTCTCCCGCAGTGGAGAAGTGGAAAGAGTTGATGGTGTCCCACCACCTCTCCACAAGAGCCCCCAGGAGAGGGCGACTCGCTGTAACCCGCGTCAAGCTGTAACAAAATACGCCAAAGCCGGTCCCGTCGATGATCCGGCGGACCCTCGCGGGAAGTACATCGTACCAATCCCGAGTGGTCGTAGCACCGTAACCTCGGAAGGAGCGGGATCCATCCTGCAACCGAAAATGCAGTTCAAATCAAATTAGTGATGTATCAAAAATGCAGTTCAGATCAGATCAGTGATGTATTGAAAATGCAGTTCAGATCAGATCAGTGATGTATTGAAATTGCAGTTTAGATCAAATCAGTGATGTATTGAAAATACAGTTCAAGACAGATCAGTGATGTATTGAAAATGCAGTTCGGATCATATCAGTGATGTATTGAAAATACAGTTGCGTGCAAATCAGTGGTGTATCGAAGATACAGTTGAATTCAGAATAGTGACGCCTGGAGTGCGCTTGTATATAGTACATATAGGGCAGTGATGCGCGAAGTACAGTTCAATGCAGAGCAATAATGCATGAAATACAGTCAGGTCAAAGCATGTGATGCGATCAGATCGAAACAGTGCAAGAAATGCAAATAGTTGAAAGTAATACTGCAGAAAAGTAGACTGCGTACCTCCACAGCAATGGCCAGCAAGTGAGACATCAACTCCCTCAGCAAGAGGTCGTCTGGCACGTCCTCATCAAAATCAGTAAAAGTGTAGATGCCTTCCGCCTCCGGTATGATGTGAGTCTCCGGATGATACCTCGCGAGGTCGAATGGACGTACGCTCAATGGTAAAGGCTCAGGCTCAACCTCTGGCTCAGCTGCAAAGTCTGCCGCCAACTCTATTGGAGGAAGTGCGGGGAAGCCCTCATCTTGTGGGACATCGTCAGCCATCTGAAATAGATGCAAAAATGAGTGAAATGGTAGAGTTTTGAACAAACCAAACCCTAAGAGAGAGAAAATTCAAGAAAAGTTGAAAACCCGCGAAGAGTGAACTAACCTCAAAAGAAATTCGGGGGAAATGATCCTTGAATGGAGGAAATGATGAAAGGCACCTCAAATTGAATTTCTGATCGGTTCAAATCGAAGAAAACCAAAAGGTTTTAACGATTCAAGATTGTTTAGGGTGTTGGGAAACGCGTAGAACGTGCGAATCTAGAGAGAAGGCACACCTAGAGGGCAAGGGAAATGTTTTCAATGCAAGGGGTTGTGAGGAAATGGGTTAATTTTGGGCCTATTTAAAGACCCATAGCCCAAAAGACCATTTTTCCCGAATCTACCACCGATGGCCAACAGGGGCACATCAATGGCCGGCACAACCCTATCGATGGCCGGCGGTGGCCAATGATTGCCGACAGTAGCCAGTGGCTCTCCCTGATGGCCATCAGTCCCCCACCAGCTCCCTCTGCCTATTTGATTTGGATATATGTCCCTAGGTTCCAACAGTCCCGAGGAATGCTCAAGATTTGATTCAAAATGCCTCCGTGGAAACCTGGGAATCATATCCTCAATGTACGGTGGTCGTCGCCCATCAACGCGCACAAGGTGTATCCTTTTTGATGCATCACAAACCTTCCGGGAAGTAAACCGGATGTCCCCTTTTAAGATGGCTTCATTTAACATGTTCCTGTTGTTGTTGTCACCTAGCATTCGCTTATTAAATTAAACACCCATTCCTTAATTTGCATTGTCTTGGATCTAGTTTATATTTGCACTATTTTGCACCTAGTTCATATTTGCATTGCCTTGCATCTAGTTTATATTTCCACTATTTTGCACCTAGTTCATATTTGCATTGCCTTGCATCTAGTTTATATTTGCATTATTTTGCATCTAGTTCATATTTGCATTGTCTTGCATCTAGTTTTTATTTGCATTATTTTGCATCTAGTTCATACCCGCATTGTTTTGCATCTCATCAAACCTACATTGTTTTACATCCCATCAAATTTGCATTGTTTTGCATCTCGCATTACCCCTTATTTTAACTTGCGCTATTACGCAGGTTATGTGTGCTATTACGCATTTATTATCTTAACTTGCGCTGTTACACAGGTTATGTGCGCTGTTACGCACTTATTATCTTAACTTGTGCTGTTACGCAGGTTTTGTGCGCTGTTACGCATTTATTATCTTAACTTGCACTGTTACGCAAGTTATGTGCGCTGTTACGCACTTCTTATTTTAACTTGCACTGTTACGCAGGTTATGTGTGCGCTGTTATGCACTTATTATCTTAACTTGCGCTGTTACGTAGGTTATGTGCGCTGTTACGCATTTATTATCTTAACTTGCGCTGTTACGCAGGTTATGTGCGCTGTTACGCACTTCTTATTTTAACTTGCGCTGTTACGCAGGTTATGTGTGCGCTGTTACGCACTTATTATCTTAACTTGCGCTGTTACGCAGGTTATGTGCGCTGTTATGCACTTCTTATTTTAACTTGCGCTGTTACGCAGGTTATATGTGCGCTGTTACGCATTTATTTTCTTTAACTTACACTGTTACGCAGGTTATGTGCGCTGTTACGCACTTATCTTCTTTACTTGCGCTGTTACGCATGTCTTACTTGCGCTGTTATGCATGTCTACTTCTTTAACTTGCGCTGTCACGTATGTCTTATTACTTACTTGCACTGTTACGCATGTTATGTTTTACCTTGCCCTGTCACGCATGTTTTACTTGTTCTATCTGCGCTGTTATGCACTTTTCTATATTTTGCACTGTTAGGCATAATATCTTTACTTGCGCTGTCACGCAAACACCTCTATCCTGTGCTGTCACGCACTTCTCTTTAACTTGCGCTGTCACGTATGTTCTACTTGCATTGTCACACACTGTTCACTTGCATTGTTATGCATGTTTCTAACAATATTGTACCTGTTGAGTTTCTTTCTCTTACAGGCACGATATTATATGTACGGTTCATTTGGAGTCAGCACGACCAGATGAACTAGACGGTATTGTATGCACTCCACCATAGACGTGGTGAGAATTGCATAATTGTCTTACATTCTTTCTGTTGAAATATGTAGGACTGTTATTCATTCACTTAAAATGTTGCATTTATTTTGCATAACTGCTTCATTACGGTTTTCCTTTGCATAATCATAAGTTATGCTCTTGTATCTTGCATATCATTTGCATTATGCCCCAGCCCACGGGCGCATCTCTGCATGCCTATTTTGAATGTCTGCCTGAGTCTTCGGCCTTGTTAAAAATGGGTCGTCTCTGGGCTTTGACACTCACTCCCGTCACTTTGTGACTTTCGAGTTCTGTCAAAGAGGGACAACTGTAGACACCCCATTTTTGACCGTCCTCAAGACTCGGTTATGCTTGCAGGTACACTTTGCCTCTCTATTGCAGGGACAACTGTAGACACCCCATTCCCCCCTGTCTCTGCAGGTTTCACTCCAGATCTTTTGAGCCAATTGGAATCCTTTTATCTGCCCTCCATACACGTGTATGGAGGGATGAAGCTCTTGCCAAGCTTCTTGAAGAAGCTTTGCATTGCTTTTCTCCTATATAAGGAGAGAGCCTCTCTCCTTAGCAGAGGTTCAGCATTTTTGAGAAGAAATATCTCTCTCTCTATATATTGTTATTCATTTGTGCCTTTCAAATTTGGAGAGGTTAGCCTCCCCTCCAAATGTTAATTGAACACATGCAAACTTGAACCATTTCATACTCATTAGTGATGAAATGATTCAAGGTTCCAAGGTCACCACTTCCCTTGATCATTCATGAAAGGGAGGAGGTTTGTGTCTTGTTTTGCATTTATTAAACTTCCACAGTTGGTTTCACAAGCCATCATACAACGAAATTGCATCTATTGATGGTTTGTGAACCGAACTTGCTACTCGTTTGATTTGCTCATAAAAAGGAGGGGTGAGTTGTGCAAACAAACCCTTGAAATACCCTGTATATGCTCTGTTTGTCCTCTGTTGTAGCAAGATGAACCTGTGCAGCAATGGCCGGCAGGCCACTTTTTATGACCGGTAGGTGGCCGGCAGACCACCCTTGATGGCCGGCCATCACTGGTGGCCGGCTGGCCGACAATCATCATCACTGGCCGACCGGCCACTGGTGCAAAATTTAGCAATGAGTTTGCAAGGCAGAGTAGAGTGAGCAACAGTGTTGGTGTTCAAATGTGCAAACAGAGGGATTCAGAAGCAAAACAATGGTCTTTTCGATTGGAAACCGAGCACGTGCATGAACATTCCTCATTTTCCGAGGTGTAGTAATTAGTTGTGTAGTTTAATTACTTATTTTTATTGCACTTATGTTGTAATTATTTAATTAGTTAGTTAAATAGTTAGTTAATTCAAGTGTTGTAACAACTAGTTAAGTAGTTTAGCTAGTTTACTCATTTTGGTTTGTAATAATTAGCTTAATTAGCTTTAGCTTAGCTTAGTTAGCTAGTTTAGCTTAGCTTATTCATTCGGACTCTCCTTCGTGAGAGCACAATGTAATAATGTGTATGTCTTTCAACCCCATGTCTTTCTCCCTTTTATTTACTAGCTTATGATGGTTAGTTTAGGGACATCACGTTTCAATTAGCATTCTCCATGTTTGCATCCATTTGTTAATTGCATTGTCATTTTAATACTTCATTGCATACGTGCTTAAATTGCATGTTATCAAATTGTTTCATATGCCATGTTTAGTAGTCGAACCTATTTAAATTGCATATCGCATGTGTTGCATTAGTCATCTTGCATAAGTTAGGAATCATGCAATTTTTTTTTTCTAACTCTTTTGTTCATTTTGGCTTGGAGTACTAAGTGAGTCTTTACTCGCTTTAGCATAATTGCATGCGTATGATTATTGCCATGTTTAGCATGCTTGTCATGAGGCTAAGTGCTTAAGTGCTATAACTACTTGAATGCCTGTGGATGAAGGCTTATTGCTTGAATTGGAATAATTTGAGTAAAGCTTCATATGAGATAACTTTTTCAAGTGGTCCATATTTCGAAATAATTTTCAAAACAAACATAACTCTAGATGTTCCAATTCTTGCAAGTTAGTTTATACTTGTTTTGTGCGCATGACATAGTAATGCTAACCTAATAAACCGGAACAAGATCATATAATGTTGATAAAAATCATATCATAATTAATAAAGGCCGATCTTTGATCGGGCGAGTGGGGGTGCTCAAATGTATTCATAACCTTCCCCCCTCGTACCGAAGTTCCCGAGCCGAGACAATCTTGGTGATGACGGACACGTGGCCTTTGGCACGCGTCATGGGTTTCCTAAATTTCTCAAAAATATTTTGGTAGCGACTCTGTATCTGTCAAAGTAGTCCATTTTTGGCAATTTGATTCAAAATTGATTTTCCAAAAGATTTGTCGGATTTGGACTCTTTGGTGTTTATCAATTTCACATTGCACTTGTGAGATTAGATTTAGAACCGCAGGAGTCCGAACTGTAGGGCTTATATTTTGACCTCTCGAAAAGAGGGGTACGAAAAAGCCGAGCTACAGTTTCTAGCGGCTCTACTGGGGATTTAGAGAACTTAACTCGAACTCATAATATGAAATTTTATCTATGCTTATATGTGTTTTTGCATTGCATTTGCAGTGGTGCGCTTAAGTCACTGTGTTTGCCATTTGCTATTCCTGGACGGTTTACCGAAAGCTTGCATAAAAAGCTTGCCAAAAGGCTGACCGGTCATGGCCTCTGCCATGATGGGAACACAACCCTTGGATCTGGACTACCGATGTACCATTTGATCCTCCTTTCACTTCTCAGTGTTAGGTGTGAGAGGTATATTAGGTAGTCTTGCCGAGGTACCCTTTTGATCATTTGGCCTATTTACATATCGAAAGCCATAAAGACTGTTCCAAACTAGGACAGGATGCTCACCCAAAATGCAAGATTGCGTGAAACCCCTTTGTTTGAATAGTGAACCTTAGTTCCTGACAAAACTAGGACAGGGTAACCCTATCCCCTCATAGGGGTGTTTTGGCTCTCACTTAACTGGTATGTGCTTTATAGTGAAACTATATAGGAATGTGCGTATCAGTTGCAAGTTGGGTAGCAGTTTTGGAGGCAGAATTCAATGTTGAGTGCAGTTCTACAGCTTTGATTACATCTGTGTGTTGTTAGCATCTGAGCTGAGGTGTTGTGCAGTTTCTAATTACTGCTTTCTTTTTTTGTTTTATTTCTTTTTGCTAGGTAGTGTAACATCATAGCTTTGGACAGTTCGGATATCCCCCAAGTGCTCTGGACTCGTGTCAAGAGGCTTTACAGATTCAGAGATCTTGTTAGGGGACAACCTGTGTTTGCTTCGCTTCTACTGGTTACTAGACGGAGAAGAGTTAGGCACAATTCACCAGTCCAACAATCACCTTCATCTAGTCAAGTTAAGTCTTTTACATCCAGTCTAGTACGAGATCATTCACCCATTCCAATGGCATAATATCCCCTAGTCAGCATGGAGGACTTAATCCACCACATTCAACAAACAGTTAAAACCATGCAACAAGACGCTGCTCGTCAAGCAGAAGTCACAGCACGTTAGGCAGAGGTAATAAATAGGCTGCAGCAACAACAACCACAGCTGGCAGTAGCCTCTATATCTCATGCACCTCCCACAGGTATCCCAACACCTGGAGCCACAGCCCATGCCGCTAATACTCAGGCTGAGAATTAGGGCAACCCGGCGGAGTCAATCCCACCACAAGCCTCGAAAGCGCCTATATATCAAACCCAGGCTCCATTTGAATTTGAGTTTGAGGTTAACCCGACTATGCTTAAGGTCAACAAGCTTGAGAAACTATTCAAAAGGGCACAGGGTGTTAATTCTATTCCTGACATAGAAGATGGATATACCGACTCTGCGGTGACATTGCTAGATTAGTTCAAAATGCTGCATATCGATAGATTCGATGGTTCCGAAGACCTGATGGTTCATCTTCGGTTGTTTTCAGACATTTTGTGGCCGATAGGCCTGACCATATTGCAGAAGCTCTCACTCTTTGGTCGGACCCTGTCTGTTATAGCCGTCATATGGTATACGAAGTTGGAGGATTCTATGAAGCAGAGTTGGGAGGAAATAGCTGAGGCCTTTATTGCATAATACTCCTATAACACACAAATCGAGGTCACAACTCATGATCTCGAGGCAACGCGCCAGTTGCCAAATGAGGGCTTTTCAGAATTCATGACGAGGTGAAGGGCCAAAGCTTCAATGATGACTACACGACCTTCAGAGAAAGATCAGATAAGGATGGTAGTCCGCAATCTGCGCGGGAAATTGCTGCAGAAAATGAGAGTCCTACCTCTATTCACATTCACCAAGTTCCATGAGATGGGATTTCAGATTGAAGACGCTATGAAACAGGGGTTGATAACTGATGAGAAAGAGCAGGCCAAGAGGACTTTTGTGCGCAGTTCCAATGCATCCACTAGTGGTAGCACAGCTGCACGACCATCTGATGTGAGTGTTGTCACCACCACAACCAAGACCGCCAATCCCTTTGCAAGTACAACCCAACAAACTTGAAACAACCCGGCTCGATCCCAGAGGACCTTTACCTCACTCTACATGACTTTATCCCAAGCCATGAGGGTGTTGATCAAAAAGGGGCACCTCAAGCCGTTAGAGCCTTGCCCACTACCTAATCCTCTTCCACCAAAACATAACCCAGCTAAGTACTGTTCATTTCACCAGTAGCAAGGTCACGACACCGACCAATGCTTCAGGCTGCGTCATGAGATTCAAGACCTCATCGACAACAAGGTGATCGCACCACCCTAAAAGCCAAATGGCACCACCAACCTTCTCCCGACCCACAATCAAGTTCCCCCACCTCACAATCTAAACCTAATCCATACACTAGCCTTCCCCTACAACCCCAGTATATATATCACCCCTTCCCACCTACCCAGACCGACAGTGTTCATCCCTGAAAGCACAAACTTGTGTATGATAGACACATCCATGCTTCAACCTAAACCTGTGGTGGTGACAGTGTTAGAAGAAGAGAAATTAGCCTTAGAGGAAAGCACGAGTCCACTGCCTGAGTGCTTTGAGGACTTGTCTGATGAGGAGTATGATCCAGGCTACTACACCGTGCCAATTGATCAATCAAGCCAGAAGTGGTATTGCCAACAACAGTGGAGTTCAATGTGGTTAGGGAGGATGGCCCGAGCCAAGGTTTGGATGATCTGGTGGAGCTTGAAGAGACTTAGACAACCTACAGTTCTTCGATGAACAAGATCAAGGGGACGCGCAGATTGACTGGTTTGATTTGAATGGATCGACAGACAACTCAGGGTGGTTAAGTGATGAACTTGACAAGAAGGAAAGAACTGAAACAAAACCCGAAGAAAGGAAAACATGAATTGCAAAGGTGGCCGGAATGGCCGATGAAAAGAGGAAACTACCGGAGAGCACCAACATCAAGAATTTAGCTCAGGAATTTGGTACTGTGAGTACTGTGGACATAGAACAGGAAGCTGAGTTGAAGCGGTTTGAACAAGAAAGGGTTTGAGACAAACAAAAATCTGGAATAGCCCAATACCCCGCGGGGGATGCCTATGATGTGAGAGTGATCATAATAGAGTCGAACAATTGTTTGTCGGTTGCCAGAGGTATATGGTGGGAGGAAGATGATCTACATCTGGCCTACATCGATGAAAACTGGGATGAGTCCCTGCTAGAAAACACTTGGTACGCTGAAGAGATAGACCATATGATTAGAAGTGGGCGGTATTTCAAGCCACCGCACTTACATCAAGTTGAAGCCTCTAGGAAAGATAGAGAGGCTGCGAAGCAGAAATAGAAGCAGTTGGAGGAAGAGGCGTTGTTGAAACAACTGAAGAAGATCCTAGCTGATATCTCAATCTGGGGGCTGCTCATGGCTTCTCGAGTGCATTGACAGGCTGTATTATCAGCAATGGACAAAGCCAAATTGTCCATTGACACCACCCCTGAACAGCTTGTGGAATTAGTTTTCCCAGGTAGTGCCAGCCCAACCTTAACCTTTTCTAGAAAGAACTCCCGCCAGAAGGCTCAGCACACAACAAACCTCTGTACATATCTATTGAGTGCAGAGAAAAATGGGTGCCAGTGGTGTTGGTCAACACCGGGTCAGCTATCAATGTCTGTCCTTCTCTCACAGCTTATGCCATCGGCCTGAAACCAGTAGACTTCGTGCCCACATTCCAAGTGATCTGGGCATATGATAATACTAGCAGGGAGGTGATGGGCACAGTACAAATCAGAGTTCAGGTGAGCCCGACTCAACAAGATGTTGAGTTCCATGTTCTGGATGTCCCAGCCATTTTCAACTTACTGCTAGGAACACCCTGGCTGCATCTGGTGGAAGCAGTCTCCTCTACCCTCCACCAAATGCTGAAATACCCTCACAGGAAAGGAGTGGCGATTGTGTTTGGGAATTCGTCCATACATCCTTCGTCGGAGGTAACTACACCAATGTTGAAGATCATTCATGGTGAGGAGGCTGTTTTCCTTTCAAGGTTTACTTTGGTCGAGGCCTGAGTGGTGCAGAACATCTTGGCAGCTGGTGAAGGCTTGTGTGTCAGCGCCCAATTAGTCTATTTCATGAATAAGCTACAATATGTACCAGGAATGGAACTAGGAAAAAGTGGCCAAAAAGGCGTCACGGCATTGGCCAATGTGCCACACAATCCACATGCCTTTGGTCTTGGCTATGTGCCCACCAAAGAGGATTGGGTCAGGAAAAGAGAAGAGATGGCAGGCAGAGCTAAAGCCAAGCAGGCTGGGAAACGCTATGAGCTCGTTCAAAGGCTAATCCGGGGAACGCTGAATGACCACTTTATTCGGGAGGGAGAAGATTTTCCCTTTTGTGGCTTTCCCGAGCCCTGGATGAATCATGCAAAGCAGTGTGTCCCCGGCGTCAAAATCTTCTTAGATCTCCAGTTGTAAGATAGTGATGTCGAGGAAAAGGGCTGAACCAACTGCTGAAGCAGAACAGAGCATAGAAAGTGACTTGGATAACAACGAACTTGGAGTAAGGGCAGCACTAGCATGTCTCCTTTCAGATCCTCCAGCCGACTCAGAGAGCTTAGGGGATAACCTGACCATCTCCATGATCAGGGGCCAACCGGGTGTGAACCCATCTGGTAACATTTTGAATGCATCTGAAGCACCATCTCTCGTCTGGCAGCTGGAGGAGGGCTATTTGTCTAGTTCTAAGTCGGGTAATGAGCCTAAATCTGATTCTACAGAATCTGTGGAGTAAGAATCAGATTTCGGTTCTTCTAAGTTTGAGTCCGATATTCCTAGGGGTGATAACCCAATTGCCAAGGTCTTGTCTAGGTCCTCTTTTTCTTTTGCTTTTGAGTCGGTTGCAACCGAAGAGTTGGATGAACTAGATTTTATGAATGAGAACGCTACTAATTCTGAGTATTTCTCTGTGCCGCTTGTTTATTACATTCATCAAGATTTTTAGAATTTTAATGAAAACGATGAGGAAGAAATTCCTTTGGCTTTGAAAAATTTGATTAATCGAGAGAATGAGAGGTTTGCAAAACCCCTAGCTGATGAAATCATTAGTTTCAATATGGGTACTGAGAAGGATCCGCATCTGGTCTAGATCGGGTCCACGTTGTTGTCGGAGGAGCGTGAGCGTTTAGTCGCTTTATTAAAAGATTTCAAAGATGTTTTCGCGTGGTCCTACCAAGACATGCCTGAAATCGATCCTGAGATTGTACAGCATCGGATCCCTCTTGACCTCGAAGCCCGACCCGTCAAGCAGAAGTTGCAAAGAATACCCTCGGATTGGGCTTTGAAAATTAATGAAGAAGTTACCAAACAGATTGAGACAGGGTTTTTTCTTGTGTCTGAGTATCCAACGTGGTTGGCCAATATTGTTCCAGTCCCAAAGAAAGATGACAGAATCAGAGTCTGTGTCGACTTCAGGGATCTGAATAAGGCTAGTCCGAACGATGATTTTCCTCTACCGCATATTAATGAGTTGGTAGACTTCACCTTGGGCCATGCATTCCTCTCCTTTATGGATGGATTTTCTAGGTATAACCAGATTCTGATGGCACCCAAAAACAGAGAGAAAATCGCCTTCACTACGCCGTGGGGTACCTACTGCTATCAGGTTATGCCATTTGGGCTGAAGAATACTGGAGCTACCTATCAACAGGCTGCGACCACTATTCTACATGATATGGTCCATAAAGAGGTTGAGGTGTACATGGACGACATGATTGTCAAGTCCAAAGAAAGAGAGGGCCACTACATCGCCTTGAAGAAATTCTTTCAACGGATCAGAGAATACAAACTAAGGTTCAATCCACAGAAGTGTACTTTCGGCGTAACAGTAGAGAAAATGCTGGGCTTTTTTTATCACACAGAGGGGCATCGAGGTAGATCCTTCCAAAATCAAGGCCATTCTAGAAATGCCACCACCCAGGACTGAAAAGTAGGTGCCAGGCTTTCTGGGTAAAGTGCAATTCATAAGACAGTTTATTTCCAAATTAACCTTGACTTGTGAACCACTTTTTGGTCTTCTGAAGAAAGGAAAGAAGTTCTGATGGGATGATCAATGTCAATTCACTTTTGAACAGATTAAGTAGTACCTTCATAATCTTCCTATGTTGTCATTGCCAAAGCTGGGGAAGCCTTTGATTCTGTATCTATCAATCACAGGCACAATGATGGGATGCATGCTTGCTTAGGAATTTGAGGATAAGGTAGAGAAAGCTATCTATTACTTGAGCAAGAAAATACTGGATTATGAGACCCGCCACACTCCGTTGGAGAAAGCTTGTCTAGCCTTGTCTAACTAGGAAGTTGAGGCACTACTTGTTAGCTCACTCTGTAATTCTAGTTTCGAGATTAGATCCCATCAAATATCTGTTTGAGAAACAAGCGCTTACAGGTAGGCTAGCCCATTGGTTGCTTCTTCTCTCCGAATTTGATCTTAAGTATGTCACCTGCAAGTCGGTCAAGGGGAGAGCTGTAGCAGAGTTTCTGGCAGATCACCCAGTAGAAGAAGATGAAGTGGTAGAATACTTGTTCCCAGATAAGGCCATTCTCCAAGTCGAGGAAGAGATTTGGACAATGTACCTTGACGGAGCGTCCAATCAATATGGTTATGGGATAGGTGTGTTGCTGATAGCACTCGACAATTCCCATATACCTTTAGCCTTCAAACTCCGGTTCAAGGTGTCCAATAACAAAGCAGAATATGAAGCGTGTATCGCTTGTTTGGAAGCTGCCCTGGAACTAGGGGCAAAAAGATTGGATGTTTTCAGGGACTCGAACCTAGTTGTTTCTCAAGCAAATGGAGACTGAAAAGTCAAAGAAGAAAAGATAAAGGTGTATCACTAGACCCTAGACGTTCTGATTCCTAGGTTTGAAAAGCTAACTTTCACACATCTACTGAGAGAGAACAACAGGTTCGCTGACGCTTTATCAACTCTATCATCCATGATAGACATCTCTCTTGATGTCCAGATGCGTCCGATCATCATTAAGCAGAGATACATGCCAGCCTATGAGACTATCGCCGCAATAGATGAAGCACAAGATCAAAACCCTTGGTATTACGATATCTGGAACTTCTTAGAAAAGGAGATTTATCCACCAGGGGAAAATGCTAAGGACAAAAGGGGTATACGGCGAATGGCCGTCCAATTTATCATCTGCAGAGGTAAACTATACAAGAGAGGTCATTTGGGAATGCACAAGTTATGTGTCGATGAAGAGGAGTCAAAGCACCTGATGAAGGCCAGCCATGGAGAGGAATGCGGGGCGTATATGAACGGAGTAATGTTAGCCCGAAATATTCTCAGGTAGGGTTACTACTGGTCTACCATGGAGGAGGATTGTATTGGTTTTGTTTGGCAGTGCCACAAATGCCAAATTCATGCTAATCACATGAATATCCCGCCGTCAAAACTGTACAAGATGACTTCGCCATGGCCTTTCTCAGTCTGGGAAATCGACATCATCAGTGTAGTCACTCCAAAAGGATCGAATGGGCATGAATGTATTTTGGTGGCAATCGATTACTTCACAAAGTGGGCGGAGGCTCAGTCCTACGCAATGTTGAAAGGGGCGCATGTGGCTAAGTTTATCAGAAATAACATCATTTGCCGATACGGAGTCCCAAACGAGATCATTTCAGATAATGGCTCCCACTTCAAGAAAGAAGTGATAGATGTGTGTAGACACCCCATTTTTGACCATTCTCAAGACTTGGATGTTCTTGTAGGTACATCCAGTGACAAGTTTCATTGCTCGTCAAGCACTCGAACTCCACGGTGGAACGCCACAAGTTTGAGCTTTCCAAACCCTGCATCAAATCTATCTCATTTTTGGACCATGGTTTGGTCCTTCCAGCATGTTATTCTTGATGCACTCTCGGCCATGGATTTTGGCCTGCTGACCATTGATGTGCCCTGCCGGCCATCAATGAGCCCCTATCGGCCATCACTGATGGTTGGCCGGCCACCAGTGTTTCCGTAGATATTTTCTGATATTTTATGATAGCTGTTTGCACAGGTTGAGCCATCTGCTTGCACATGTATGGCTGGATCTCTTTTAGAGGATTTTGCATCTTCTATATATAGAAGCCTTCCTCTTACATGCTCAAGGCTGGAAATTTTGAAGACAAAAAAAATTATCTCTCTCTAGAATTCTCTCTCTCTAAATATTTTGCCTTAAAGCCTAAATTCTGCACACTTTTTCTTATGAACTCTTGATCAAACTTGATCACCATTGTGTTGAGGTTGCTTGAGGTCCTATTCGAGCTCTAGAAGAGATATTAGCTTGGTTTGACTTGCCTTTGTTGCCTAAATATCATCTTGTCTTTAAAGAGGTAGAATACTTGTATTTTAAGTCTAATTTAAATACTTGTTTGGCCACCCTTGCATGCTGTTTTGAGGCTGGTTTTAGCCTCTAAAATCTCTGTTTTTATGGTTTAAAATGGTGGTTTGAGGTTTGATTTGAGATAGGGGTAGTCCACCCTTTTTGTAGCTTGTTTATTAAAGTGTTGTGCCATCTTTCAAAGCTTTTAAAACAACTTTTTTGGCTCTTTTATCCACTGAATTCCATAGGATTTTCAGTGGTAAAAACTTTGTTTGGAGGTCCAAAATAGGAGGGGGTGGCCTCCTCTCCTTATGTCTTGTTTGCCAGTGTAGATAACCTAGCATGTGAGCATTTTTTTTTACCTTTTTGTGACTTGATCTCAGCATGTTTTAGCTACTGATTTGGCATAATTTAACTCTGTTTTGGACTGTCTTAGTCATATGAGCCTTGTCTTGCATGGTTGTAGTGCAAATGGCTTCACTAGCTTGGCATTTTAGGCCTCTAAACTTGATTTGCTTGAGATGTTTGCATGTTGAAGTGTCTTTTTATATGTAATTTCAGTGTTCATAGCCCTGTCACATGCTCATTTGCTTCACTCTTTCATTGCTTTTTAGAGTTGCTCTTGAGTCTTATTTGTAGCCTAACATGTGAGCATGTTTTTCTAGCCTTTTGTGCCTTAATCTCAGCAAGTTTTAGCCACTGTTTTGGCATATTTAAACTCTGTTTTGAGCTGGTATGGTCAGTTGAGCTTTATATTGCATGGCTATAGTGTAGTACTCTTCACTAGTCTAGTGTTTTTTTTTTTTGGCTTTTCAACATGTTGTGCATGAGTTCCTTGCACGTGGTAATATCATTTTTCATGCCATTTCAGCACTGAAATATATGCAACCTCCCTCATTTCTTCACTTTTCCATTTGTTTTGAGGGTTGGTTAACCTTTGGGTTGTGTTTAAGCTTGAGATTGAGACTTGTGCTTAATGGTTTTAATCCTCTTTTGAGGGTTTCTACTAACCAATGGCATGATCTCTCTCATGTGTTAAATCATCCCTTGGTTGACACCTCTTTCATTAGAGGACACTCACCTTGGACTTAACCGGTTAAAGAATGGTTTGGTAATGTAAAATGAGTAAATAAAATATGACAAGTAAAACATGAATGTGTTTGCATCACTTGTGTTCAATCGGACATTATATTGAACACAAGGTAGATTGGAGCATTTCATACTCAAAGTGATGAAACGAGCCAATCTCCTTTGTCTCCATTGCCTTTGATCATTCATGACAAGGTAGTGGTCTAGAGTCTTGTTTTTGTGCATTTATTGAAAGTGTACAACTTGGATCTTTGGCCATCATGCATTGAAAATTCTTGATTGGTGGTTTTGGATCCAAGAGTGCCACTTCTTTGATGTTTTGATATGATAAGGAGGGGCACAGTACAAACATATCCTTGGAAAACCCTCCATTTTCCTCTGTTTGTGCTCTGTTGCAGTGTGGTGATTCAGCACACCAGTGGCCAGCAGTGGCTCACTGATGGCCGGAAGTGCTTCATCCTTGGCCGGCATGGCACATTTTTGGCCGGTAGGGGGCCGGAAGCAAGCATTCATGGCCCCAAGCCACTGGTGCAGTCCTCAGCATTGGTTTGGTAAGGTGGAGCAGAAGGTTCTGGAGTGTAGTCAACCCTGCAAACAGAGCCTCTTGAGAGCAAATCGGAAGGCTTTTCGGGGCGAAAACCAAGTACATGCATCTTCTACTTTCCAAAGCAGAGTTGAGGTAGTGTAGTTTAGTGCTTTGCATATTTAGTTAGCATGAATTTGTAATTTAATTAACTAATGGCTAATTAGTTAAGTGTTGTAATAATTAAGTAGCTTAGCTTAGCTATTTCTTTATTTTGTTTTGTAATAATTAAGTCTAATTAGTTTAATTAGATTAGCTTAATTAGCTTAGCTTAGTGTAGCGTAGCTTATTTATTCGGACCCTCCTTCGTGAGGGCGCAATGTTGTAATAAGTGTACGTGCGTGTGTGCATGTCTTCTAACCTCACATCTTTCTCCCTTTTATTTATCCACTTTTGATGGTTAGATTAGGGATCATGTTTCAATTAGCATACCTTATGCTTGCATGTTTTCATCATTCATTTGTGTGAGACCACGAAATATCCTCTCACATGGATTATAGAGATTCAACGAAGAGATGAACTTGATCCTGGTAGACCTACAAAGATGAGCATGATCGGCGCCACCCAACCGGGGTTGTCAGCCAGTGGCACTCTGATGGTGAAGTCAGTCACCTGATAAGCAGAATGAAAGTCTAGAAAGTGTAGAGT
Organism: Camellia sinensis; assembly: GCF_004153795.1. Taxonomy (NCBI): domain Eukaryota; kingdom Viridiplantae; phylum Streptophyta; class Magnoliopsida; order Ericales; family Theaceae; genus Camellia; species Camellia sinensis. The sequence goes on along the minus strand of NW_021025114.1, from coordinate 703,824 downwards.
GCTTGGTGTGTAGGAGAGAAAGATGACTTACCTTCTCTTCTGGGATGCCCCCCCTTTATATAGATAGGGGGTGTGATATTTGTCTGGGCTGGACCCATTATAGGCCTTGTTTGGGTTAACCCCAATAAGTGGATATATTTTTTTTTCTGGCTCCCACAATTGCCCCAAAACTTTCATTTTCTGCGGTAGAAGGAATGAGAGTTTTCCTTGCCGAGTTACGCTATTCAAATAGCTATTAGGTTTTTGATAAAGAACACTCTAGATAAATGAATAAAATATATGAATGAATGACTGCATGTATGCTTGAATGTACGCATAAATGTATATATGTCTATCATAGGATGAAATTATATCACATGAGTTCCAAACAAATCATAATGATGGCCACGGTATTATTATCCCAGGGCAAGGGTGTAGGCTTGCGGTATTATTACCCTCGAGCGAGGGTATAGGTCTGCAGTATTATTACCCCCAGGCAAGGGTGTAGGCCTGCGGTATTATTACCCCCGAGTGAGGGTGTAGGCCTTTGCTGATGGCACTCCATCTCAAGTGTGAAGATTACACTGTACTCAGAGACTTATGCTAATTTTAAGTGGCGATCAAGTGCTAATATTGCAAGGATTTTGAATAATGCTGTGGACGTCCCCGAACGTCCCAGGAGGGAATCCCGTTTTGTTCGTTTGGGGCTTACCACAGTTTAGGACTCAATGTCACGGTCCTGTATCTAATCTCGCAGAGTGTAATGCAAAACCGATGAATCGTCAAAGAGTCCAAATCCGGCAAATTGTTTTGGAAAACAGATTTTTTTTGTAAAGAAGTGCCAAACATGGACTGCTTTGCCAGATACAGAGTCGCCACCTAAATGTTTTATTTTGGGGGAATATAGAAAACCATGACTCGTTTGCCTAAGGCCACGTGTCCGTCATCACCAAAGTTGCCTCGGCTCAGGAACTTGGGCACGATTAGGGAAGGTTAGCTATGAGCACCCCCGCTCGCCCGATCAAAGATTGGCCACTACTAAACATGATATCTTGTTTTTGAAAACACATGTGCTCTTATTCCGGTTATTAGCCTAGAATTACTATGTGATGCTGTAGACGTCCCCGAACATCCCGGGGGAGATCCCCATTCTGTTCATTTTAGGCTCACTACAGTTCGGACTCGAATTGTCACGGTTCTTAATTTGAACCAAAGAGTCCAAATCCGGCAAACCGTTTTGAGAAAAGAAACAGATTTTTAGAAAAGAAGTGCCAAACATAGACTACTTTGCCAGATACAGAGTCGCCACCTAAATATTTTATTTTGGGAAATTTAGGAAACCCTGACTCGATGCCAAAGGCCACGTGTCCATCATCACCAAAGTTGCCTCGGCTCGGGAACTTGGGTACGATTGGGGAAGGTCAGTTATGAGCACCCCCTCTCGCCCGATCAAAGATCGGCCTCTACTAACCATGATATCTTGTTTTGAAAGCATTATGTGTTCTTATTCCGGTTATTAGCCTAGAATTACTATGTTATGCGCACAGCAAACAAGTATAGACCAAATCGCCTAAATTGGAACAAAACATTGCATGTTTGTTTTGAAAATGGTTTGCTACTCGCAAGTAGGCTAAAATGCAGGTTTTGCCACCCTCAAGTGGGCTTTAGAAAAGATGGTTTTGCCACTATCTAGTGGGCTTAAAACTCACAGTTTTAATGCATTATTCCAATTTAGGTAATTCAACCTCCATCCACAGGCATTCAAGCAGTTATATCACATAAGCAGCTAGCCTCATGGTAATCATACTGTCATGGAAACACTCACACGCATGCGATATCTTTCTTGCCCCTAGTTCACGGGCTGCTTCAAATCTGGCCACACAGGCCTCACGTCATGATTGGCCTTGGAACATTCTGAATTAAGGTCCGAGGTTTGAAAGCAAGGGGTCGAGTCTCGAGGCTGAGAGCGATCCTAGGTGGCACAATCTCAAGAGCGATTCCACACAGGTCTTCGCAGGATTGCGCAAAACATTTTTTTGAATTTTTTTTTAAGAAAGCGACAAATCGCTCGTGCTGAAGACAGTGTGGGACCAATCTGGATCAAGCCAGGATCCTTCTCAGTACTCACATTAACAAACATGATCTCATTCATTAAGGGCTTAGCACGCCTCTCTTTCTCTCAAATGATCAAAATTTTGCAAATCCCGAGGAATTCCTTCCTCTTCGTTTTCACCGCAGTGTTCAAAAAAGTTTTGAAAAACTTAGGT